>CM031862.1:1451180-1452548 GCA_018697195.1 Certhia americana
AAAGCAGCTCAGCACTGAAATAACGAGCAAAGTTCTGCTGCTGCAAATATTTGGGCGCGTTTTGCTACAAAACATCCATGGTTCCATAGGCTGCAATTTAAAAAAAAAAAAAAAATAGGAAAAAAAAAATCACCTTTCAGGAGATCCTAGAAAGCTCTGGATTCCCACTTTTTTCCTGCTGCTCTGCTATGAGGCTTTTCCCTTCTGTCCTATTCCATTATGTGGCTCTAAAGCAGGGCTGAGGAATCAGCTCACCTTCCTCCTGTGTGTCCGTGCTGCTAAAAATCTGCAGCAGAAAAAATTTCAGGAAGGCTTTCCAAAGCAAGGAGAAAAAAAAAAAAAAGAAAACCCAAAACCAAAAAAATAAAAAACCACCCCAGCGTAAGAGCTGCAAAAACCTCCGTGCCTGCTTGGAAATAAAGGGAGAGGCATGTGGAGATATTGATAGAAAAATGGGAAATATTTTTTTAGGAGGGACGTTGAGCACATTCACTCCATGCCCGGAGCTGGGGACATGACAATTAATACATCTGACGTTTACAGTGCAGAATGTTTACCGTGTGAATAATAGATGGAAAAAGAGGGGAAAATGCCCTTGTTTTGGGGGAAATAAAGAACGGTTTGAGCTGGAAAACGCCCCAACTTTGCTCAAGCCACCAGGCAAGTACGAAGGGGACTGCTGGTAGCATGTACAATTTAATTCCTGCAGCACTGAAAGTCTGGAAAATCATAGATTACAGACAAAAATATGTTTAAGCTAATAAGGGGGTGTTGCCAGGATTGTTGGAGGAATTTTGGGGGGGGGGGGGGGGGGAGACAGCCTTTAGTGGAAAAAAAATGTGAATTTCCAGCAGCAGGGCTGTGCTGTGATCCTCTATTTTTAAAACCTGTGCTTCATTCGTAGTATTTAAGTGCCTAAATCAGCACAATAAACGTAAATAATTTACTGCTTTGCAAACAGAAAATTGGGCAGAAAAGTGATTTTTGAGGAGCCACTTGGCTCCCTCTGCCCAGTGATTTGGTGCCCTGTAAAATGCATCTGACACTGCTGTTCATTAAGCCGGTGCTATTGAGCCTTCTTCACGTTCATTAGTGATTAATTCAGACAGATATTTAACTTAATAAGGTAAGCAAATAAACAAAAAAAAATCACTTTCTGTGCCTTAAGGTTTTTTGGCCCTCTAATTGGTTTTGTGCACTAATTATCAAGATTAACACCTTACGCTTCTCTCGGTCCTTACACTTAGAAATTCCCAGTGGGAAAAGGCAGACAACCTTGGGGGAATCCTTTAAGTGCAAGGGGTTAAGAGTTTGTGTTTTAAAAGCGAGATAAGCAGTAAAAAAAAAAAAAAAAAAAAAAAAAAAAAA
>CM031862.1:1463480-1473742 GCA_018697195.1 Certhia americana
CATCCCATCCCATCCCATCCCATCCCATCCCATCCCATCCCATCCCAGGAACACTCAGACAAGTCTAATTCCACCATCCCCCCCTTGTATTGACTTTAGAAATTGCTTCCTGTTAATTAAAGATGTTACCTTTGAAAATCTGCCTTGGCCACATTGAAATGCTTCACTGTTTGTGATGAGCGCTAAATGAACAGGGAAGAAATGTTTGTGTTCCAGGATTTTATTTGTTTTTTGGCAAAATTCCTTGAATAAATTAGCAGATGATATCATTAGGCGACACTAGGTATATATTAGGGTACCCCACAGATAATTTAAGTAAATAGCTAATAAGATAAATGTACAGGGCTCTGTATCTGCACACATGCAGATATTCTATTTGAACTTAAAATACAATTACTTATCAAATGTCTCCATCAGGGCTTCACTCTGTAACAGAGAGAAATTGCTGCACAAGGCGAGCCCAAACTGCTGTCTGTATTTTGACTTGTACTTTTGACTTTTTCTTCCTCTGGTAACCCCATTATTTTTGTCCCCACTCAGAGCTCTGACCTGTGCTACATGGAAAGTTTTGAGATGAAGTCATTTCTGGTTTGAGTTACTGGAGAGACTTTAATTCACCCAGCTGTGCCTGCTCAACAACAATTCCAGCATTCAGCATTGACAACACACCATCAGCAAGAGAAATCAAACAGAAAAGGCAGGCAGTGTTGAAAGGAACACTTAAAAACTGCTCTCATTTGTAGAATTTAACATCATCAAAACACTAAATGTAAATATGAGCAGGAGGAAAACGCTAAACTCATCAGTCAAGGTATTTGACTAAAAAAAAAAAGAAAAGCTTTTATTTTTTTGATGGAATGTTAATGAAAACCCCAAAGGAAATATCACTGAACATAAAGGTGCATCTTAAAAAAAAATAAAAATTAGTTGGATCATTTGCTCTAAAGGGCCTTGTATTATAAAATACATGACGTGTTTCCCTTGTTGAATATGTGTTTAAACTCATGTTTTACTAGGAAAAAATCCTGCCATTCCTGGATTCAAGTACAAGCCAGCAACTCAGCGAGGAAGGGAACAGCTACATTTCAGTTCTAATGGACTCAGAAATCAAACTGAAAGTGTTTCAGGATTTCTGAGAGCAGTTATTCCCTTCAAAATAATTCCTTTAACTGGAATGTAATTAATAAATGTTCAGCCACACATTATTGAATTGCCATTCCAAAAGAAATAAGCGAGTAAAACAGCTTTTGAGTCAAAAAGAGACAAAATATAGATCTGCTAGCTGGTATTCAAGGGTGTAAAAATAATTTCTCTTGGAAGTCTTTTCCTTTTCAATCGATAAAGTGCAAAAGAGAGACTGAATTTTTCATCTCCTTCCCTCATTGCCTGAGATGATGTTGGAGCAGTCTTTAGGCAAAAGGTGATGTGGATCCAGATGGAGCTTTCCTGGGAAGGAGGAAAGGGATGTTCCTGCTCCTGCCTGTCTGGAGCCAGCACCACACATCCAAGAAGCATTTCCACGTTCAGCTAACATGGGGCTAAATCATGGCTGGAGACGAATATTCAGATTTTGGTGATGCCCTGGCTTGGATGCACCAGGAGGGAACAGAGGTGGGCACCCCTTGCCTCCCCTCACTTGCCTTTCAGTGGCCATTCAGTGCATCCTCTGTACATTTCGGTCTGGCAACAGCAACGGAATTTCATTTTAATGACCTGAGGTATAGATTTGATGGCTGACAGTGGCATCTGGTTTTAATTAAAGCGTGAGACTGGAGCAGCGAGTGCACCCCGACACCTTCAGGGGCTTTACACCAGCATTCCCCAACCAGCAGCAAAGAGAAGCTGGAAGTGATGTGCTGCTGATCTGCAGCAGCTTTCTGGGAAGAACCAGCCTGACCCAACCCTTCTGAGCTGTGCTCCCACTTTTCCTGCTAATTCTGCATCTTGCAGCTGGCGCTGGCACATCTCTGCAGGCCAGGGGTGCCCTCTGAGGTGTTAAGCAGACATGTGCTTTTAAGTGCCCTTTTTTGTCACTTCAGATTTGGCGTAAATAAATTTCATTTGTTTAACTGCCTTTTAAGTACAGGAGGAAAATTCCAGTAGTCGGACAGGCAAGAAAAATAGCGATTGAAGATGCAAATCACTTCTTTTCCCTTTAAACAATACATACTCTGCTGCCTGCATTTCCCCAAAGATACCGCTGCAGCTACACATGGTTGAAGTCTGTTTTACCCTTCTATAAGGCAATGTGACAAATGATTTAGGGGGGAAGTAATCTCTAATCAGCAGAACTTCAGACCGAACGGCCCAGAATTATTGTCAATTTAATTCCGTCTCCCCGACACAAAACTCTGAAGTGTTTCTTCCCGTTGAAGTTTTGCAGCTGAATAATAAATAAAAGAGGGTGCAGTACAAGTGCTGCATAATGTAATTGTAGGCTCTTTGTTCTTGTCAATCAGCTTGAACACGAGTTAAGTCGTCGTGGATGTCACCACGATCACATCCAGAGCGGGTGGCTCCGAGTTTGGCAACCAGCATCTTCGGGAGGAAGTTCCTTTAATAAAGAGGCGTGAGGAGAAGGTTTCAGGTGCTTTATAAAACTTTGACTTCCCTCCTACTGCCAGGCAAGAAAGCACAATAATGCATGCATGAATTGCCAATGAATCAAAGGCCTGCTTTTTTTTTAATTCCTATTTTGACATGTACATACATAGCATTTTTAAGAGATAGCTCCAAGGTAGCTTCTCAGTCCTTGATCAGATCATGAATTTAATTAATTCAGTGTAGACATGTCATAGATTTAAACCCTTTAGAATTACATTTTTAATACAGATCTAACATTTAATGTCCTTTTTCATTTTTTTCTTGCCGAGTAAAAAAAATCCTTTAATACTCTGGTAGCAATTTTTTCCTCTTATTATGAGACCGTGCCTCCTTCCTAATTATGTGGCTGCAAATTATTTACTGTAGTTTTAAATTAAGGAAGGAGACAAGTAATCCAGTGTAAAAAACACTGTTCCAACTTCAAGAAGAAATGAGTGTATATGTTTAATTTCTCTTTAGGCATCCAGCTGTAGAGTCACTGTATAATGGAAGGTTTGAGACAAAATGGTCCCCCACCACCTTACCTCCGTGTAATGCAATTTAGCTTCATTAAATTACTGGAGGGCCAGTTACTTAAGCAGAATATTGATTTTCAGTCTGGGCCATGTTTAACATAATTCTGCGTAGGCAACAGCTAATTCTGCATTTGAATCTCGCACCCTAATGGAATTACACGAGGTGGCTGACCATGGGCAAGGCAGGGCTGGGCTGGGGGCTTTAACCCTTCCTCCTCCTCCTCCTTTTCCTCCTCCCTGCTGCTGCTCCCTGCACTTCAAAGGGCCACGGCGACAAATTCCTCAAATTCCTCGTTTCTTCCTCGGAGCTGCTGCCTTTCATCTGGGGATGTGTAGCCCCGAGCTAGGTTCTGGTACTGTAAAATATCCGTGGGGCTATTTTCCTTCAGCAGCCTATAGCTTGGTCTGCGTGGCTCCAGGAACGACGTGGAGTGAGGGATTTCCTCTGGTTCCTCACCCCAAAAACCATCCCCTAAACCTCTCGATTAAAGGATGGGTTTTGCTTTTAATTAAAACCTGGTAAAACAAACCAAGTCTTCCTCAGGAAAGCGTTCTTCCCATCGCTGTTTTGAAGGCTGGTCATTATTTTTATTTATTATTCTGTTTAATGATGAGATACAGTTTACAAGCCATTGAATAATAATAATTTCAAATGGTTCCCTATGAGTTATTGTTTGTCAGTGCCTTAGAATTTAAATGGTGTGTGGGGAGAAATAGTGGTTATCGCCCACATTAATGGGGGCCTGGGTGGAGGGGTCTGATGCTGCCTCAGTGGGTTTGAGATTTCCAGTAATGGGGTGAAAGAGGCTCTCACAGGCCTCAATTTCAAGAATCTCTGCCCACTGGAATCCCCTAAATTAATCAAAACAGCAAATAAAAAATACCTGGTAGGGCTTTAGTTGATGATGGTTTTTAGTTTTTAAATCTAACAGCTAAGCTGTCCTCTTAGTTCTCAGTCCCTGGGGAACGAAATATGTTATCTTTCCACAAGTGCAAACTCTGTCCCTGCTTGTTTTGGAAATTTTATGCAGAGGTGGGTTCATAAGACCATTTTCTTTTCCAGAAATGTTGCTACATGGCAGAGAATTGCTTGAGGGCAGCTTAAAATGTTAGCTGGGAAGAGTCTCTGCTTTAAATGAACTTATCGTGGCCACTCTTGTGCATTCAGCTTGTTTTCCACTCAGGTCCCCACAAGCAAACTGATTTTTAAAGTTCTTGCTCTTTCACTGATGCTGTGAAGGGTTGAGTTCATTCTTGACTTGAGCACTGTGCCCCATCCTGTTGAATCCAGGCAGAAGAGAGGAATTTTGGGACAGCAGCTGGCTTTTGCTCCACCTTGCCCATGTTCAGATAGGGACATTTGGGGTGGAAAAGGATCATCAAATCCAACCATTCCCAGCACTGCCAAGGCCACCACTGACCTGTGTCCCCAAGCGCCACATCCACAGGGTTTTGAAATCCCTCCAAGCATGGACAGCTGTGCCAGAACTTTACAACTCTTTCCATGAAGAATTTTTCCTGCTCTCCATTCTATACCTCCCCTGGTACAACTCGAGGCCATTTCCCCTTGTTCTATCCCTTGCTGCTGGGGATTCCCAGGCAGCCTTGTCATGGATCTGGTCAGGGATTCCTGGTTTTGGTGGAGGCCTGGGGTTTTGCAGAGCCTGCTGCTCTTGTCAGAATGCAAATCACAGCTGGCCAGGGCCGTGCTGCTCAGGTTAATTCCTCAGGCTTTGCCTCTCAGGTTCTCTCCCCACCTTCCCGTGGAAGTGCAGTGCCCTAGTCACTGATTACCTCCATAGTCTGGCTGAAAATATGCAATATGCAAACCCAGTTTGTCATTGGGAGTCAATAATTGGCACCAGGTGCTTTACTTAGCATCCTGTCAGGAATTTGGCATGTCAGCTGATGGATAACTCCGTGCTTCCTCCCAGAACTGAGCATCATTTGCTCCCCATCACGTGGCCCTCTGTCTCTGCCTGCTTGCCCTGGATATTTGTATTTCATAGGTGGGAGAGGGTTTTGCTCCCTCCCCTGTGTCCTGGTGCTTCCTGTGCTGTCACATTTCTCATCCCAAAATGAGGATGTGGAGGATGAACCCATGGATTAGCCGTGATGAAAGGGGCAGGGCAGGAGATACCTGTGAAGGACTAAACTTCAATTCTTTGTCTCTTCAGCATTTCCCTTGTTTTCCACCAATTTTAACCCACAAATCTCAGGGCAAGGAGCTCCATTGGTGCCAGAGGAGCTCCTTCCAGGAGGGGGTGTTCACCACTCTATACAAGGTAGCAGGATCTGGCCACATATAATTAATACAAATATGTGCATAATTTAAAGCTGCCCCAGGAAAGCCTTAAATTACATGATAACCATGCAGACACTGGCCTAGGAAGGAAAACATGGGGAGTCTCTATTAGTGAAATTAATTATATGTAAGATTGTCTTCAATAACCATGTGGGAATGATTAAGTAATCAGTCAAATAAAAGATTTAATAACAAATTCCCTATCAATTATCCATGAACACCCAGTAAAAATTAAGTAAAAATCATTTTCGACGCATTAATTTTAACATTAACGGTGCTGAAAATATTGTCACATAATTAAGTGTAATTTCTTGTAGCAAAACACACTCATAACAGCAAAATAAACAATCCAAGGAAGAGTATTTCCTGAGGAAAATCAGCAGCTGGAGATGGGTGGTGGAGCAGGGAGGTTTGAATGAGGCCAGCTCAGATGAGAACCAGCAGAATGTGGGAAATGGGGCTGTGGTGGCCATGCCTGGTGTGAAGGTCACAACTGTCCCTGTCCTGCTGTCTGGGCACCAAAAGGTAAAGAAAACCAACATCCCAGATCTGCCAAAACCAAGGATGAAATAACCCAGAGGTCTGGAATAAAGCAGGCTGCACCTAAAACCCATGCAAACACAAATGTCTCTAACCTGGCCTTTTCTGGAGGTTTTTTTTTGGTCTATCTGCGCCTTGTTTGTCCTTTTTGGCAATTGCTCCTTTTATTTTTGGGCTGATAAATTCACTTTATCACTACTACCCACCCACTGAAGGTGGGAGTCAGCTCATTTATTGCAGCCTTCTGAGAGTGGGGTGTCTATTTTAGGTTTCACACCCAAGATATTTCTGTGGTTGATGGGGGGGAAGGGGATATTTTAGCCTCTTTAAAGACAAAATTAATTGTCTTGTGGAAGTATCTACTTCTCCTTATGTTTTAGATGACTGACTTTTACTAGAAATCGAAATTTTTGACGTTGATTGAAGGTCAAGGTGAAAAGAAGCATCTGAGGGAGTGGTCCAGAGCTCAGTGAAGTCGATGAGAACATTTCTATTAACTCGAGTAGGTTTTAAACACGCTCCAGCTGCAATTTCCTAAAGGTAAAATGATCTGGATGTACTAAAGGCAGAGCAATTGTGGGATGCATTAACAATCCATCTGGCTCAATCCCTGGCTGATAGCTGGGATGAATCCCTGGCACTGTCCAAGGCCAGGTGGGACACAGGAGCTGGGAGCAACCTGGGATGGTGGAAGGTGTCCCTGCTCACTGCAGGGGGTGGAAAGAGGTGACTTTAAGATCCCTTTCCACCTAAACTAATCCATGATTCCATGAGCTTAAGGAAGGGGAGGCTATCCTGGTCTATTTTCCCATCTCCAAAAATCTGCATCTCCCTGACTTCCCGAGCCAGGGGTTGTGTTTAACAGCCTGTGAAGGACCATCTACATTTCAGAAAGTGTCCAAAGGCAAGGAAAACAACCCAGTGTGTTTTGTTTGGCCTATACTGCATCTGGTTTTCCCCCCATAGAAACATTAAAATAGTGGGATTTGATCTAAGCATTCCTATGCAACTAAGAAGGAGCAACTTTCTGTGAGGTCCTTTGCAATAAGACCCCATCAAACCAGCTCACAGATGCTGTGAGGGTTAGATTTTATTCCTAGATAACCAGGGCATGTGTAGAAACAATTGGGAGTGAAAGATTTGACTTTCCAAATGAGAAAATAAATTGCTTTCAAAAAATGTGCTTACTAGGGACAAAGAAAGAAAATAATAAAATAAAAAAAATCCCTCTTTTTTTTCAGATTTGAGCAATCTTGCAATAATTCTGTAATAGTTCTTTCTGCATTTCTCATAAACCCACAGTTTTCTTTGGATATAGGATATAGCTGGATGAAAAAAAGGCATGTAATGAATATGTTTTTGTGTTGTTACCACAATGTTTGCTCCCACATCAGAGTTCTGCACACTCTGTTTTTCCAAAACCAAACTGAAAACTCTGTCCATTCCTCTCACAGCAAATGCTAATTAGAAAGGAGTTGACATCTACTTGGACTTGCAAAATGTTATTTATCTGCAATATTCTACAGGCAGCAGCTCACATGGTAATTGTGCTTCTGAGCAACAGTTAATTAGTCCAAATTCTGGAGTTATATTCGTGTTCTACCGAGTTGCTTGGAGGGCTTGAATCTAGAGAGGGCTGGAATATGTTCAGCGAGGGTTTCTCATGAAATAATGGGGGGGGGTTTCTTTTTCTTTTTATCAAAATCTGAGAAATAACCTGCCAAACCAATCATTCCCTCCCAGGAGTCTTGCAGAAGGCCTGGATGTTAATTGCATTTAACCTAGAACAGCAGAGCAGGTTTTTTTTTTTCTTTATACAATAACTAATATGTAAACTACTGTTGCACTTTGAAATTACTTTCACTTAAATTCTATTATTGGAGCTCCGCAGTGGAAGATATCCAGGGTCCATTTCATTAAAAAAGACTAATTACACTGGAAGCGTGCAACGTAGCCGCCAATCTTCCTGGAATGACTGGAAAATGAGCATTCCAGAGATACAGCACACTTATTTGTCCTGGCATCCCTGGGAAAGGCTTCCACGAGGATGCAGGGGAGGCCAGAAATGAAATTCTGATTGGTAATGAAGGGGCACTTCTTCTTTTTTTTTTTTTTTTTCCCCCATAATTGCAGGAATTTAAATGGATTGGCTGACAGCTAAGGCAGTGGAAATATCTCCCTAAAAATTTCCATTGATTAAAAAAAAAATTAAAAATGGACCAGACCAGACCAGAACACGCTGTGGCAGGCTAATATTCCTTATATTTATTTATACAGACAACCTGGAAACTCCATAAATTTTCCAGGGGAGCCTCACAATAAAAATACACCTTGTGGAGCAAAAATATAAACTGGCAAGCTGATCATAGGGCAGATTGGAGGATAACAACAACTGTGTCATATTCCTGGAGAACACTGCCACATCCCTCAGGTTTTGGGAAACCAGTTTGGGAAACCCAACATCCCCCAGCAGCAGTGCCTGGGAGGGAGCACTGGGAAGGATAAAGGGTTTTATTGGGTTTTGCTGGTCCATCCTCAAAAACTCCTATTTCTGAACTCTGGTTTGGTGGGTTTGGAGCTTTCTGGAGAGTGAGGAGCACTGGGAACAGATTGTGTTGTATCCCAGGGGAATTGGTGATGGCTGAGCTGGAGTAGATGTGGCTTTGGTGATCACCAGGCAATTTTTGCCTGAAATCCCACCCTTTCTGGGGGAGCTGCTTTGCTCACAGGGATTTCTCCCAGTTCTTTGGAAGTTACTTGTTTAATTAGTGATGGGGTGAGTCCAGTCCTAACCAACCCTGAAATATTTGGGATTAGAGCTCTGGAATGGTGGGGAACTGCACCAATTACTCTTAAAAAAAAAAAAAAAAAAAAAAGAATGTATTTCAATTAATGAGTTTTTAATGGATTTTGTTTGCTGCTTTGACTGTTCTGCTCATGTCAGTGCTGGAGCAGGATAAGGGTAGTTTGTAACCCACCTAAAAGTTTTTGAGTGATGTTCAATTTGTGTCACCACTGTCATAAATTCTCCTGTCAGCTGCTGAATCCTTGGCCAGGGTTTTGCCCCTGGAAGTTTCAAATCTTGAGTGGCAGTTGCAGTGTCCATGGCAAACACACCCTCATGGGTTTGGGAAATATTCCTTGTTTCCATGTACATATTCATGTCATCTTTGTCTGCCAAGGAACTCCAGAACTCCAGAATGGGTCAGGTTGGAAGGGACCACAGGGGATCATCTGCTCCAGAAATATGATTATAGGAACCACTGGCTCCTAGGACAAGTTTTCTAAGTTTTTTGCACCACCAAAAGCAATTTCTCTCTCTGTGTTGGAGGGGTTGGAGCCCACGGTGGGGTTGGCCCTTTCCCAACCTGGGGAAAGAGGAAAAACAAAGCTGAGGATGCCAGAATTGAGAAGCCAGGCTCAAGGTGTGCCAGGGTTTGAAAGCTTCAGCCTGGCTTGCTGTGCCAGCCTCTGCCTGCCAGAAGTCACTGCAGGAGTGAGAATGATGCTCAATTCTTCTGTCTCACACATTTCTGCATCCATGAATTTGACATCAGAGCACTTCCAGTTCTTTGTTCCCCCCGTTGGGAGAGTGAAAAACAAACACTTAGCACAAGGAGCAAACCCATGGACATGCAAAGGTTCTGGTCCTCGAGTTAGGGCCATTAAAACATTGCAAAACCACTCGTGACACACTGGTTTGGATTTCATTAGTGAAGTGTTCCTGTCAAAAATGTGAGACCTTGAGAATTTGCTGGTACTAAAAGTGCAGCTGACTTTGTGCTGTACCAAAATGATTCCTGATTCCATAATCCATCTTGTCTAAACAGTTCTATTTTGCCCTGAATGCACAAAATCAGGGAGTTTTGGGGTGGAATTGTGTCTTGCAGGAGCTCATGGTCGTGCTGGATGGGAAGGAGGACAGGAAAAAGTGACACAGGCAAGAAATGTTCAGTGTGGAGTGATGCTGTTTGAGTTTGGCTCTGTGGTGGGAGATGGGGTGGGTTCTTGTCATGGGTGTCCTTCAGGCACCATGAAAGAGGAAATGAAAATTCAAAATAGAAATTAAAAATTGAAAGCTAAAAGAAATTGAATTTCATTATCTCCTGGTGCTTCTGTAGAATGTAACAGATTAAACTCTACTTGTAGCAGGAAATAAATCTGCTGTAGGAAAAGATACTGGGGTGGGAGGATTTTTATGTGCTCTGTAAGACCAGGATATAGAAGAGTCCTTGTCCTCCACACTACTGAAATAATAATAATAATAATAATAATAATAATAATAATAATAATAATAA
>CM031862.1:1473752-1498752 GCA_018697195.1 Certhia americana
AATAATAATAATAATAATAATAATAATAATAATAATAATAATAATAATAATGGGATTTGCTGGTCAATTCAGAAAGATATAGGATTTAAAACTCTTCCAAGATTCATCTTGCCAAGGCAGATAAACCAACAATTCCTGTTTCATTGCCTAGGCAAAACTTGTCATCCTGACAAGTAAATATATAGAAAACATTTTGTTAGGACCCTATTTTGTGAAATCCCTGTCAATTGTTTGAACAAGTCCTCAGTGTATTCTGCACACTCCCAGCTCCATCTAAATAATCTGAATGTCCTAATCCATTGATTTGTGCATTATGCTCATAAAGACATTACATTTGAACTTGATATGAAATAAAAGGCTCTGGACAGTCAATACTCTTCAAGCAAGCACTTCAAAGATTTTATAGGAGGGTCACTGACCTGTACACTGGGATTGGCCCTGAGCTGTCCAGGGAGAGCCCTCTCCACGCTGGGGCTCTGAACCTGCCCTCTCCCTCTTCCCCAAAGCACCACAGAAAGCAATAACTTATTACAAGCCCGTGTTTCCAATTGTGCATACAAGGAAAAACATCCAAACAACGCAGCTGAGAAGAATCCCCTTCAGAGATGAGATTCTGGTTTATTGTTTCTCTTACCAGGTGTACAAGGCTCAACATTTAGAGTGATTGCTCTCCATTTACAGCTTTAGCAAGCTGGGCTTTGCCTGGCTCATGCTTTCAGCAAAAGAGACCTTCTGGTCCACACTTCTCAGGAATTCAGCTCAAAAATGGACATAGATTTTATGCATTAATGTTTCAAGTGGGGAGAGCAAATGAGAAACAATTCGCTTGTTGGCCTTTTTGAACCATCCCCGTGTTTGCTTTAAACCTCCAATGCTCTGGGGTGTTATTTTTTGAATCTAAGCCTCTCCTCACCGACTGTCACCCTGGGCTTGGTTGGCAGCATCTCAGATCTTGTTCCCTCCCCAAATCCCCTGGGGTGAGGTTCTGCCACTTGCTGTGGCACCAGCTTTGAGGGGGGCTGAGCTAGAGGTCCAAATTCTTCAGTTCAAGGCTCTTCTGTAAGAAAAAAAAAAAAAAAAAAAAAAAATCGATTTGTGAAATTTTGGTAGGTCAGACCGATCAAAAGGTGAATTCTACTTCAGGATTACCAAAAACGTACATCAAAAAGATGTAGGACCAAAGTGTTCTGTGTGTCCAAGCACATCCCTGCTCTGTAAGCTCTGTGAGACATTTGTACACGGCCAAAATTTAGGGGCACTGCTGAGACAAAGGAGTTTATTTGTAATCAGAATTCCCTTCATGAGGACGGTGATTTATGGGCATTTCTAAAAGCAGAAGGACTCGGTGCCATTATTTAAAAGGCTGGGCTGCTCGGAGTTATTTATAAATACCAATACAACAGAAACAGTTTCTAACTTCAGGCAGAAAGATCCAATTCATCATGGAATTCAGCAGGAAAAGGACGGCTCGGCGGGAAGCGGCAGCTGAGGGAGAGAATCTTGATGCAGAATGGAATTTACACAGAACAAGTGGCTCTTTCCCTGTCAGAAATCAAACAGCAAAATGTAAAATAAGTAGAAATAAAGACCAAATCGTCCCAAACCGTTTTTTTAAATTTTTTTCCCCCTGTTCCAACCATGCAAAAAAAAAAACCCTCCTAAAACTCACAATGGAGCAACTTCCATTTTAGATCAGTTTCTCCTCCTCTCGCATGGTCTATTTATTTTTATTGGTTTGTTTCTCATTAAATCCTTCAATTACTCTGCAGTGTAAAATGGTGAAATTATTGGCATGTGCCACTTTCATCATGTATTTGAGTTTGCTTATTACACTTGCAGAAAATGCTTGAATGGTATTAGGCTCTGCTGTGGATTGAGACAGAGTTAATAAATATTATTTGGTGTTTTTTCCCTGAGAAGCACTGCTTTTCTTGATTGTTTTTTACAGTTGGATTGGGAATATTGATTTATTCACCACTGTTACAATAATTGTATACAAGGAACAAAAAATGCAGAGGTAACATTTCATCAGCTCAAACAGATTAATTAGTTGTAGTAGATTAGGCACAGTGTTACACAGAAAGATTTGCATTTAGAGGAAGAAAAAAGTTCTTTTTTTTAATCTTAAAAAAGGCAAGAGAATTTAATAGAGATGTGATACACTGAGCTGCTTGGCTCATTATTCAATCAGTGCTTCCAAATGAGTACTAAAGGGCAACTTTAAATATTAACTCTTCTTTCTAAAATAAAAATAATGTGGAATTGTTGAATGCAGGGTGTGGGGTTAACCCTGCTCGCCAAGCTTTCAAAAGAAAAGTTAACTTGGTCTTGCACATTAAATTTAGAATTCTGTAGAAACTATAAGTCAAGGCATAACAGAAGCAGAGACATGAAAAAAAGTCAAAAATTTCCTTTCTGGCATTCTGTCTGCATGGAAGCGAAAGTATTGTTTATATTTTCCTCTTTGTGCCCAGAATTAAGGTGAACTCCAGTGCAGAAGGTAAATATGACTGTCTTTTGTGTGAGGTTGGCTTGGCCGTGCCACTGAAAATTATTCATTAAGGGTTATGAGGCATTAACAAGAGTTTAAAAAGTGTCCTGGTTGTTCCCTATTTGACCCCTTTCTGCAGGGAATTGAAATTTCCCACTGCTCTGGACCACTGACACCACGAGGGTAATTAAGCAATTTCCCTCAAGGTTTCAAGTTTTAACATCTCTCAGTATTGAAATAGAGAAGAGAAACATTTTTTATCACTCTCCCATCCTATGGAAATCTACAGAGAGAGACACACCGGGCTTTGCCTGACATGCTGATTTTCCTTTTAAACCATCTGTTAAATCATCCTGGCTTGCAACATATTAGACATTATAAATGCCCCTAATTTTTCAAAGCAGTGCACAAGGATTCAGCCGCTTGGCTTTCAGTGGATGCCGTGCTATCCCACCCCAGCCATTGAGAGACATTAAACATCCAGAGCTGCTTCCACAGCTCGGAAAATGCTGCTTTTTTGTCAGCCTGGCAGTGCACAGCATCTTTCAATCTGCCTTAAAGGGCCACTGGAGGGATGCTCCAGTGGTACAGGATCCTGCAGTGGCACAGAGCTGTCACAGCAGCCCCCTCCAGTCCCCTCCTGGTCCCTTCTCACAACTCCAGTGCCCACCCAGCCCATGGATAATGTTGTCCCACTGTCCAGCAGTGATCCCAGCTGAGCAGCTGCTCCTGGGCCCCACACAGCAAATTCCAAGTCTTTGGGGAGCACCCTGGGGTTTGTTCATCCCATGTGTAGGAGGAGAACCAAAATCTGCTCAGTTGTGTTTGCAGCAGTGCCTGGAGGGTGGATGAGGCCCCTGGGATGGAGCTGGGCTGGGGGAGGGTTGTCCCCAGGGCTGGGTTTCCCAGGGATTGTGCAGAGTTTTGGGGTGGTGTGGGGAGGATGCTCAGGGCACCCCGTGTCCCCAAACACCAGGAACAGGAGCACAATCTATGCCCTTCCCACTCCAGCCCATTTATCCTAATTCTCCTTCTGGCACTTTGGGTCTTTTCTCCAGTAAATTTATCTTCCACATGAATTACAATTTGCTGATTTACCACTGTCTGGGAAGAAGGGGAGAGCTGCCCCTGGACCCATCCTCTCCCAAGCCTGGATGTGTTGGGAAGCAGGTGGGATTTACCCATGGATCCGTCCCTCCCAGCCACCAGGTGCTGCTCCCTAATGCAACGCTGCTGCTTAATCTTGAGAAGTGGTACAGCCTTGGATCACAAATTAAAGGCCTTGTCAATACTGGGAGACATTAAAAAAAAAGAAAAAAAAAAGGTTAAGGAAGGTTAGACTTGAGCCATAAAACCTCTGGCAGCACTCCCCTCCGTCTGCACTGTTTTTCTGAAGGGAAATGTGGAACATCATTATGAAACCACACATGCTGATTTCTTTGCAAAACACCCTCAAGGATCCTGACGAAGAATTGATAACATGATTCCAATGAAGTCCAGCTCAGAAAAAGATCAAATCTGTTGTTTGTGAGGCTGCTCGGGCTGCCCTGGGCGCTGGTGAGGCACTGAGAGGCTTTGGCAGGCTCTGACATGAGAAAGGAAAATCTCCTTGATGCTGAACTGCAGCTGTGCTTCTGGAAGAAGAGAAATCAGGGTACAAGATGAGTTTGAGCATCTCCAATTGCTTCACGTAGGAGGGTGATTCACATTAGATGGGAGTTTGGGGCAGGAATTGTTCCCTGGCAGGGTGGGCAGGCCCTGGCACAGGGTGCCCAGAGCAGCTGGGACTGCCCCTGGATCCCGGGAAGTGTCCCCTGGACATTGGGGTTGGACAGCCTGGGACTGTGGGAGGTGTCCCTGCCATGGCAGGGAGTGGCACTGGATGAGATTTAAAGTCCCTCCCAACTCAAGCCATTCCAGGATCCAGTGAACTCACACTGGGTTGAATTTTATTATTTATCAAAGTGCCAGGTTTGAACTATCCTGATTTTGTCCCTTTTTTGTAGCCTCAGACCCTGGACATGAGCTCCTTGGTGCTTCTGAACAGGGGCAAGGAGACATTTCAGGGAATTCTGCAGCAAAACATCCTCTCCTCCTCCTCCACGTGATGGATTTATGAACTTTCAACAAAATTTTGCTCCATCCTGCTGTATTTAACCTTCAGATGTGTCTTTCTGGCAGGCGAGGAACAAAATATTCCAGCTGCTATGAAAGATAATCATTAAGGTGATCTAACTCCAAAGATCAATAATATCTCTCCAGGACTCTTCAAGGGTTTCTGTGATATCTTCTTTCTCATTAAAAATCATATTAAAAGATGTTCAGGTAAAGGGGGATTTGATAATTTCTCCAACATTATGGAAAAAAGTTTTATAAAACGTTTGCTCATCTGAACAAAACTTGAATGAAATAACATATTAAAAATGAACACGTTAATATGTATTTATTATACTTAGGCAATTTCTGAGAATATCACTAATTATATTATAATACTAATTATAGTAAGTAGGGAATGACTTTCCTTTTAAAGATACATATTGCAGGAGAGAGTTCCACTCATTTAGGGGAAAAAATATTCATAGTTTAACATATATATTCAATTAAATTTACATTTTAATTAATTTACTTGACCAAAACAGCAACAAAGTAGAGTTGGGAAGGAACATCCATTGTGGCCATTCCCTACCTGACCACACTGGGCTCATCTGGAAACACAGCTGGGGTCAGGGATGAGGATGGAGATGGGGAGAAGGAATGGGGATGGGAATGGGAATGGGAATGGGAATGGGGATGGGGAGCAGGAATGGGGATGGAGATAGGCAGTTTTCCTGGTTTGCAGCAATTCTTTCAGCTAATTCCAGAATGGTTTGGGTTGGAAGAGACCTCAAAGCCCATCCAGTCCCAGCCCTGCCATGGGCAGGGACAATTTTCACTGTCCCAGGGTGCTCCAAACCCGGTCCAACCCAGCCTTGGATACTTCCAGGGATGAAGCAGCCACAGATTCTCTGGAATTCTTGCAGTCCTGTAAAAATGTTTCCCAGGTCTCTTGCCCTTTGCCTTCTCAGCTCAGCTTGGCTGATCCCAGAGGAGTTTGATTTTGATGAAAATAAATACAAATTAAAGGTAGAGATGAGGAAAGGTAGAGGTGCTCACAGAGAACAGGGAGAGCCAAATCCTACAGCCAAGATTTGCCTTGCACTTATAAAACCACTGCCACAACCATTTCTACTTTTATTTTAGCCTGATAGCTCTATTTGGCCACTGCTGAAAAACAGTTAAAATATAAATATTATGAAGAGAAAGGAGTCTATGGCTCTGAAATCCTCAGTGAGCAGATTTGCTGTAGAAATCAATGACATTTTTACCTAATCACTTTTCAAACAAAGCTACGTTTTCGATTAAATCCTGTGCACGGCCACACGGCTCTCACTGCTTTTCAAGCTAATCAAGTGTTACACTTCAGACAGAGGAAAATATTGTATTTCATTTCTACACCTCCTTTGTCCATGACAAGGCTATAAAATTTCTGCTTTTTCAGCCTTACAACTCTTGCAGCTTTTGGGTCTTTTTGCACCTGTGAAGGTGTTTACTCAGCTATGAACACAATTATGACATGCAATAACAGTTGCCTTTCAAACAAGCATCTGGAAAACCAGGGGTAGTGTGGATTCAGACAGTGGCAGAATTTGGGAAGACTGTTAATGATAAGAACTCTCGTTTCTTTCCCTGAGCAAGAAATCACACACAGAAAAAAAAACAAAAAAAGACAAAAAACAAACAAACAAAAAAAACAAAACCAAGCTGTGTAACAACAAGGATTTTAAAGAAATTTAAATATAAACCCCAAACTTCCATGAAAATAGGATTTTTATTTATTTTAATAAATAAAAATTGTTTTAATTTATTAATGCTCTTTAATTTATTAATGCTGCTCCCTCCTAGTAAATCACCCAGTGACTGATATCTCTGTAAAAACTTTATTTATAGCAGAGCTGTGCCTGTGCCAGCCTAACGTGCTCGTCCTCCTGTTCCATCAAAGCCAAAATTCATCCAGGAGCACGGTTTGCATGAGATCCCAAAATATTCAGGGAATCCATCAGCTGGAATTTGGGGAGTTTTAGTTTATCTCAGGTACTTAAGTGCCCACAATGTTTGGGAGCACATCCCTGGCCTGGTTTCCCATGGAAATCTTTTCCTGGGGAGAAGTAGGGACAGAATAAATTGTCCCACCACGAGGAGCAACAGGAGCAGGGCTGTGGTCTGGTCACTCCTCCAGGAACCTCCTGGGAACACCCATGGGAAAAGGTGACCCTCCAGACCTCCTCCCTGCACCTTGGGGTGCCCAAGGCATCACTCTGCACCTTTCCCATTTTTTTTTCTTGTTGGAAAAAAGGAAAAAAAAAAAAAAAAAGTTAATATTGCTGCCATGAGACAGTTGTCTCTCTAGTAACACAGTAAATAGCCATAATATTCCACAGATTTGTTGTTGTAGCTGTTGTTTCATGTTTGGAGATTGGACAAAAGGAGGAAAAGGAGAGGGGGGAACAAAAACTGAAAATTGGGATATAGATGCTTCACAAAAGAGCCACAGATGCCCTTCAAACCCACCTCTGCTGCTGGTGACAGAGATTTGGGGAAATATCTTGTCTGTCCATGTCCAGAGCAGCAGGAATTTGTCTCCAATTTCTGTCCCTGCTGTGGAGCTGATGGGACACAGTTGCTGCTCCCAAGGACAGGTAAAAATCACAAACCCCAGGAATTGAGCAAATTTTCCCCTGTCCTGAACACTCAGGGCTGGGCTGGACCCTGACACAGCAACACACAGGGTGAGACAGCCCTGAGCATGTGAGGGAGAACTGAATTCCCTCCAAGCACGGAGGAAAAGAGGGGGGAAATGTGAAATTTCCAAAGAATTAAAAAAAAGGAAGATACACTGGCTTGCAAAGCAACCGTGAAGATGATTTGGAAATCCAGGCAGGAGTTTTTGCCCAGCTGTGTGGGATAAAACTGTAAGTTCAGCAGAACAGAGCAAAGCTGATCTGGAATAGTTTTAAATGTCTTTTCCCTCATAACTAGATTATTCAGTACAATGTCATTTGCTGCCACTGACATTTTCTTTAAAGTCATAAAGGCCTACATAGTAATAAAAGGGCTCAGAATAAAATTAGGAATATCATGTATAAATTATCTTTAACCTTAGCTTCATTTGGACTGTGACTTTTTAGACCTGATCAATTTTCATGAAACTATCCACATAAAACTGTGAAAAAATATTTGATCCTTGGCTCTCATAAAGCTCCTGTAGCAAGCCTGGTACTTTCTTGATACTTAATAGTGATGTTGGTGTCTGTCTCTGTGGGCAATTCTATAAAACCAGGGATAATGTCTGAGGTTTAATGCAATTTCTTGGAGCATTGTTATGGAAAATATCTATCCAGCTACATGCATTTTATGTTGTTTGTCCATAGCACACGTTTGCCCAATTGCTGTTTAGTTTCAAAAAGGGAACAGACAACTTTTGGTGGGGTTTTATCCCCTCCCCCTTTACAAGGAACAAGTTGTTGTGAGATTTTTCAGGTCAATTTTTCAGCACAGCCCCTCTTATAATGCTGAAATTGTGGAAGTATCCTTGTGTGCTCTGTAAATGGGAAGGATATTGAATCAAGCAGTGTCTGATATTTTTACCCAGAAAGTTTCATACTCATATTGAACACCTTTTAAACCATTCAGTAAATGATATTGTGCACTCCAGAGGTACCTGGAGAAGAGGTAGAGGCAGCTTGGACAATGTTTGTCCTCTCCCTGATGGCGAATTAGTTGCCAAAATATCCCGACAGCCCAAACCAGTGGCAGTGGCTGAGAAGATTAATCGTGACCCAAGGAAACAATAAAATCCACATTTCAGTTCAAGCATGTATTTAAATTGGAAGCAAAGTGAAAAGTGCCCAGTGGCTCCTTTGTGCCCTCGTGCCTGCCAGCTGAGGGTTGCAGCTGGGATGTTCCAGAGGGAAGAACAGGCAAGTCCTGATGTCTTTGACCTCCAGCGAGCTATTAAGGAATTTCAGGGATATAAAAGGGTGGCACCAGCTGGAGGAGGTGCTGGCCATGGTTGGCTGCTCATCCATGCCCAGGTGAGCACTTGCTGTGGGGGAGGACCTGGGTGCCTGCAGGCAGAGAGGGGATATCAGGACTCTCTTGCCTGGCTGAATAAAAAGCTGTTGGGCTGGTATCCATCCCAAAATTACTGAAATTCCATGGACCTTCCATCCAGGATGGGCACAGGTCTGAATAAACACAAGTTTACTCCTGAGGAGATTAAAGTTGCTTTCAACTTTGTGTCTGAGAGTGTGAGTGGGTAAAAATGTTGTTTCCAAGGAAAGCCCTGCATTGGTGCCCTCCTCATCCTTTCTGCTCTCTGGTTGTCACTTTAACACTGCTGGCTGTGTTTTGTTCTGCTCTGAAATTGGAATTAATCAAGAGCTGGATTGCGAGGTGTCCAGGTTAACCTTTCCTCACATGTGTCATATTTTATGTACTAATAGAAATTCCTGTGAGTGGTGTATTTGGAGAGCCTGACAGCAGGATAAAAGCCAAGTGCTCAGCACTGCTGTTTGTTTCCTGGAAAGGGGATTTCTGAGAGAGAGGGGGAATGGCATAGAGAGGAAATTAATTTCATCTATTTCAAGGCAGCAAGTGACAATCACATGTGGGTTTTTAAATCACTTGGAGGTCATACTTCACCACATACTCCTGTTTGGGGCACAGCACAGTGCTGTGGCTGATTTTGGCTGAGGGGCTCATTTTGGCTGAAGCCTCTGCCCTATCTGACACCGCCTCCTGTGTGGTCATGGGCAAAGCCTTTGATCCTGCCTGGATTGCACCTGGGATGTGGGAGCAGCACAGCCGTGCACAGCTGGGCACAGCTGGGATGATGGCAGAATGCTCTGGTATTGTCACAGAATTCCTGAATGGTTTGGTCTAGAAGGGACTTAAATCCCACCCAGTGCCCCCCCTGCCATGGCAGGGACCCCTCCCACTGTCCCAGGCTGCTCCAGCCCCAATGTCCAACCTGGCCTTGGACACTGCCAGGGATCCAGGGGCAGCCACAGCTGCTCTGGGCACTCTGTGTCAGAGCCTGCCCACCTTCCCAGGGAACAATTTCATCTCAATATCCCATCTAAACCTACCTAATTTCACTTTGAAGCTATTTCCCCTTGTCCTGTCTCCCCATCCCTTCTAAAGTTTCTTTCTCCATCTTTCCTGTTACACCTTCAGGCCCTGTGAGGTCACACTGAGCTCACCCCAAACTTTTTCTCTCTAGGTGAACAATGCCAGCTCTGCCAGCTTTCCCTCCCAGCAGAGCTCTGCTCATCCTAGTGCCTGCTCTGGGCTCTCTCTACCAGCTCCTCACCCCTCCTGGGGTGAAGGCAGGCTCCTCTCTGAGTATGAAATCCTCTCTTCCTCACCTCAGACAGCTCAACATTTCTATAACAGACACAAAATGAGTTTTTCTGCCCACTGCTAATTAGCAAAGAGCAAGGCAGCTCCACAACAAGTGTTCTGCCTTGCTGTGGGCTGAAGCCAGTTCAGCCCATCCTCTTGGATGAATGAGCAGGTTTCCCTGGAAGTCTGAATCCCCCTAAATCACTGCTGTATTTCATGGCAGCCCTTGAGCACGAGATGGAGTGGGTGAACATATGTTTACATTGCTGATAGCTTTGAACTATAAGTTCTGCTGCATATTAATGGCGTATTTATGCATGGTAATTTAGTGTGCATGAGTCATTTATCTAATAAAATGTTAATTACTAGTTACTAGGTATATTTATTTACAAATTGCCTTGGAACTTACAATGGAAATTTCATCCTCTGGTCTTTTTTTCAAGGAGAGGTTCTCCACCTCTTCTTAATGCAATCTTTTCCATGAAAAGTAGAATTTCTTGTTGTTGGACATGCTCTGTTGTACAATGAGCCATCATCCAGCAGCTCTGCATCCCAAAACACAATGTTAGGAACTTTAAAGGATAAAAATCTTCCCACAGGATCTGATCATTCACAACAGGTTTAGGAATCTTATCTGAAACAAAAGAGGGAATCTGAAATGGGGGGGTTTGCAGCCTCTGATTGATTATTTTTTTCATTCTGGGATAATGGAAATTAGACACCTATCTTCCTAAAGGGCTCCATGGGATCTGTCATGGGTTTATGGCATTGGGGAGGTCATGGGGAATTAATAGCTCAGCCCCCCAAGGCCTGCATGCCCTGTGTTGATTGGGAACCTTGCTCAGGGAGGGAATTTTTGGGACAGAGATTTGGAGAGAGGCAGGAGGTGTGAAAGGGCAGGTGTGAGGGAGCTGTGGCTCTGCAGCTCTCTGTCCCCCAGCCTGGTTTCCCATCCTGTGACTCTGCTCTGGCTCTGAGGTGCAGTGAGGCCGAAAATTTAGAGTCACATTTCCCACTTTCCATGGACTGCCCAAATTTATGGCCCAGTTTTCCCACGGATACTCTATTGTCCTGCCAAGTGGAGGACCACAGGGGTCCTTGCTCCAAAGTAGCAGCCTTTTTTAGTTTTCCCAGCTGAAAATGAGCCCCTGTCCAAAGGAAATCCTCTGATTTGGGGGGGAATACATCAAGAAGAATCATGGGCATCTCTAAATATTGCAATGCAGATGCATATTTTTAAGAAAATCCAGCATCAGAGTAGCAGAATTATGGCAGCAGGATGAAATCTTTCATGTTTTATAGTATTGGTCCAGCAGCATTATAACCTCACCCTCTCCAGAAGGCTTTAAATCCTCATATTTATAATATGTTGATGCAATTCTAGTTTTCTGTCGGACAGCAGATCCAAACAGTTATGGTTAAGCTCCTCTTTGCTTTTTGCACTCATATTTACAGAGATTGAACTTGCAAACTGGTCAGCACTTAAACAATCTTGCTGGCTGGGTAATAAGAGTTTCAGCCCAGTGAAAAAGGTGCCTTGGCACATCTAACACATTTTATTGTTTCCCTTCTCATCCTGGCTTGGTGTTTCTCAAAGCAGAACCACAGGAGCTGATGGAGCCCTTTATAGCAGCATAATATTTGGTCACTTGGGATTGATTTTTAATTTTTTAATTTTCTTTTCTAATTTTTTTTGCTTTGCTGCTGGTGTCAAGGCCAGCTTAGACAGGGCTTGGAACAACCCAGTCTAGTGGGAGGCGACCCCGCTCATGGCAGGGGTTGGAACTGGATGAGTTTTAAGGTCCCTTCCAACACAAACCATTCCATGATTCCACGATTCTGAGCCTGTTAATGTGCACCCAGGGCCTTGTGAAAACACTATGAGAAGGAGCTTCCCTGTGGGAGTTTGGATGGAGTTTGGTGTGGCAGCAAGAGCCAAGAGCTGCCCCAGTTTGGGAGAGCGTTTGATTCCCGGCGTGATCCTGGGTGGGATGCTGGCACAGCTCAGGCATGCCTTGAGCAATCAGAGTTTTTACACAACTGGAAAAGGTGCCTGGCACCTTTTGGGGTGTACAGGGAGCTGTTGTGCAGCTTTCCAAACACTTCTGAGCAGCAAAGAGAATCAAGCAGAAAAGGGTTTCTGGAGGCGGTGAAAATTATGCATGAACACATCAGCCTGGCCAGCAAAGTTTATGATGTTCAAAAGGGCCCAGCCTGTTGAATTTCATAATTTTTCTCTGTTCAGAGTAAATATTTTATATATGTACATCCATTTATGGCATCTAAAATTTTGGGGAAGGGAAAGATTTGTGCCTGAACAAAAAATAGTTGTTTCAGTTTGGTCTTGTTCCGTGGATGTTAAGGGAAGAACTGTGCTCTTAGAAAAGGCCCAGTTTTCATGAAAAATCTCTCAGCACATCCCATATTCTGGCTGCTCCCTGCTTGTTGTAGACCAGCACCACTGTGATCTTGGTATCCTTAAAAAAAAAAAAAAAAAGGGAAAAAATGATTCAGAAGCCTGTGCCTCCACATTTTCCTTTAGCACAGACAGGGTTTCAGAAATTAGAGTGTCCTCACTGGGCTTCAGATGGAGTAGAGGGTAAAAGATTTCAAAGGCAGTTTTAATGAAAGAGAAATACTGAAAGGAAGAACACAGGGAGCAGTGACACTATAGTTCTGCTAAATTTTACATTTAAACTAAGAGGCTAATCATAATTTATTCTGTCAAAGAAATGACCTATATGTAAAGAAGACAAACTATGACTTGATGATTAAAGACTCGAGGAAATATCCTCTATAGTTATGTCAGCACTGCGTGTTACTCTATACCCAATCTAAAGCAGTGTTTGAAATTTCTCCTAATTGCATTTGGAACCCGGACCACCAGGCCCTTGGGGAAATGTTGAGTGTGTTGCAGGGATGTGGCAGCTTCCCTGCACTGCCACTTCTGATGGCACATCTGAGTTAAAGCTTTTTTAAATGCTTTCAGCCCTGAGAAGTGGGGAGGGCTGGGTGAGGGAGGGTTTCTTGCAGGTGACTGGGAAAGTTGCCCAGCAATATCCTGGTGGAAGTACCAGGAGGCTGCTGGCAGTGGGAGCTGACTTTCTATTGCTACAAAAAAAGTCGTTTCTCTGATGAGTCCAGGGTGGATTTCTTTATTTTTCTATTTATAGCCGTGCTGCTTGGCAGATAATTCTGTTGTGGTGGCCTCAGGGTGGTAGGAAAGTGCAATTCTTGGTTTGATCTCAACTCAAGCAGGGCACCATGGGCTGTGGTGTTCAGGTGGAGGGGTTTTGGCACTCCACAGCAGAGTCTCAGAGCAGGAGGCTCCATTTTGGGCATTTGTAGCTTGATAAAGAGACACGAGGCTCAAGTATTTACAAAGCTTTACAGAAGTTGGAGGATATCCTGATGAGGCAGAGATGAAACAGGGAAAATTCCCTCCTTGATGTCCAGAGCAGCTCCCTCTTCTGTGGTGTCACATAAATTTGCTATAAAATCCCAAGGACCAAAAACAAGATACTCAATTGTGTTTCTGGTGGGGAAATGTGAATCAAATGAGAAAATGAAATTAAAGCTGAACCCAAACTTGGTGCTGGTGTGAAAAGTTGAATTCGGTTCTACTTGAAAGGAAACAAACTTGTTATATTAAATAATTAAAATCACTCAGAGGTGGGACACCATCACAGATTCCTCCAAATGCAGAGGGCAATATTAAATAATTATTTTCCTTCTAACAATTAAAACAGAAATGTACATAATTTTGCTCTTTCCCTAATTAAAACAATTAAGAAGAGAATAATTTTTGTCCATTGGTATTCCTGCAGGATGATCTAAGAGCTTCTGCATTTAGTTTTTTATTCTCTTCGTGCAGAGGATGAGGATAAAAAAAAATATACCATGAGTATAGGACCATTCTGAAAACAAAAAAAACCTAAAAAATTCCCACCAAAATTTTGCAAATAATGAAAAATGCTTTTTAAAAATCTTAATGAGGCATGACAACACGTCCATGAGTAAATTCCACTTCAGTCCAAAGAGAAAAGTCCATAAGAAATAAAACTCCCTAAGAAAAAAAATGTTAAAACCTGATTTGTTTGTGTTTTTTTGTTTTTTTTTTCTTATGGAGGGGTAGGAACCCAGGACCCTCTGCCTCTTGCTTTGGGGATGCCCCAAATTCTCTCAGGCTCTAAATCCTTGAATTGAGATTAAATATTAAAGTGGTCTCCTGCACTGAGTCCCAGAGATCTACCCAGGAAAACCAAGTTTCTCTGGAGCAGATTAACATAGTGTTGTCCTGCCCTGCAGGTGCTGAATTTACTTTGAGTCCATTTCTCTTAGTTTGTTTTTTTTTTTTCATTTATTTATTTTCCTTTTGTCTTAAACGGCCACTTGCTCTTCCCCAAAACCCAAACCCACAACCCCAGAACGTTCTCCCTGTTCCTGTTTTGGATCTCACAGTTGAGATATGTAAATAGCAGGTGTTCCAAGGAGAATATAATTGTTTTACTCTATGCCAGTGGATTTCCTCTCTTTATTGGTATCAAATTTTCAGCAGGTCCATTCCTGCCTTTCCAAATCCGGAATCAACACTTAAGGCTCATTACTCAAATGAAATAATTATTTTAATTTTTTCCCATACATAATACATTAAATGTTGCATACATTTGCATATCAAGGAGAATCTTGATTACCAAATGAATAAAAAAAAAAAAAAAAAAGAAAAAAAAAAAAAAGAAAGATACCCATCCCCTTGTTATCATAAGATTGTTGTTGCTACAAAACCATGGGAGGTGAGTATGCAGAAGTTATGGTTGCCCAGCAACTATAACAGCACAATTTACTGCCTAAGTATTGCAGATTTAAAAAAAAATAAAAAATACAAAAAAGAAAGCACTGGCAACATCAACAATCACCATGTTATTGCTCTTCCCCAGTAAGAGAATTATATCCTGTAATGAAAATTATTCAATATAAGGTCTATGATATTGTATTAATTTTCCAAAATGTATTTGACTTGAATTTACTCGCAGTTTCTCAGTACTCCCTAGGATCATTATAAGATCATCACTGGAAGCCAACTATTTGAGCATTATAAAAAGATTTTGCAAAGAGGATGGAAAGCATTAAGGATTGCAAGTTATCTCCCATTTATATTGTTCCCAGCTTTTAAGAGAAGGAAATCCAGCCTACGCGTTGCAGGAGGCAATGTGCCAGCAGAGGAAAATGGAACCCTGCTTTTCTTTTTGGGCACTGTGAGGCTCTTGGGAATTTGGATTTTGCTTCTCTTTTCAGCTGGAGACAGTATTTTGGGCACAGGACTCAGCTCTCCTGGTGCTTGGAGCCGAAATCCAGGTCAAGGATGGATGTTTGCCTTGGAATTGAGATGCACCTGTCCAGCTGGACCGAGCTGGGACCACTCGTGTGGGTTTTGATAAGATTAATCGCTTTAAAATTGAATGAGATGAAATCAAATTATGTATTTAATCTGTACGGCGGGGGAAAAGCAAACTTAAAAAATTAAGGCTTCAGCCTCATGTATATCGAGTACTTCCATGGGAATTGTTGGAGGAGGTTTGATTGAATCTATAAACCTTGAGCAAAATCCTGGTTTTCCTGGGAGGCAGAGCGTGGTCTGTGGGTAACAGCCTGGCAGTGGTCCCATGGTGGGGCTGGAGTGTTGGGAATGGGGCCTGGGAGAGCAGTGGATGCTATAGGGGCATCCCAAAGGATTTGGGAGCTGCAAAACCTTGCTCCAGCTGCATCTGGAGCAATCTGGAGGGGGAGCACTCACAAGGCACGAGGTATATACACAATATATTGCACTGTGGATTTCTCTGAGCTAAACCAATGTGAATTGGAGGTTATTTAAAGTGGTGTCTGTGGTTATTTGAATGATTGGAGCCTAAAATAGTTATTAGAAATCTTTGTGCTTTTTCTCCCCGATTGCCCCAATTTCATACACTTTGTGTATATCTATAGACAGCAATGATTCAGCTCATTCTTAATAAGGGTAGTAATTAATGTTGGCTAAATATTGGTCTGATGAAGCTCTTTAGGCATAAATCTTCCTCTCTCTTGTGCCAGCATTGTTCAGGAATCGACCAACAGGCAGAATTTGTTTTGATGGAATCAGGGAATGTCCTGAGCTGGAAGGGCCCACAAGGATCATTAAATCCAGCTCCTGGCCCTGCACAGACACACCAAAAATCCCACTGGGAGCATTGTCCAAAGGCTTCTAGAGCTCTGGAAGCCTTGGGGACGTGCTATTCCCTGGGCAGCCTGGGCAGTGCCAGCACCTGGTTCTTCTCTGGAGGAAGAACCTTTCCAAAATCCAACCTAAACCTCCCTGTCCGAGCTGCAGCCCATCCCTGGGTGCTGTGACTGTTAATGGCATCGTGCTGCTCTCATTCTGGTAGTGTGGGTAATTCTCGGGGTTTTTTTGATGGTTTTGATGATTCCAGAGATTCAAAAAGTCCTTTTCTCCCAGCCCTGTGATCGAAGAAAAAGTCGAGAGTCGTCTCTTCAGTTTTCCAAGGGTATTTTTTTTCCTTATCTATTCCATTCTTTCCCTGACTCGCAGAGATTCTCTCAGCAGCTCAGTCCAAGGCACAATCCCAGCCCTCAGGGTGGTGTTTACTTTTATACTAAAAACTACATGTACAATATTTACAATAATTTTCCAATCCCTATCACCTGTGTTGGACAGTCTGTCCCTACTTTAAACCAACCAGAAAGTGTCACCATCACAGCAGGAGATGGAGGACAAGAAGAACAAGAAGAAGGACAGGACACACACAGGTTCCTCCATCTTGCCCTCTGAACCCCCATTCTAAAAATCCCAAAATTCTACTTTTCACCCTGTGACAAATTAACCATCACTCTATTCAAACTCTCGTGGCCTGTAAATCCTCACACAGAGATGGTAATTTCTCCCATGGGCTAAAATGGAAGGCACAGGAGTTTTGGACTCTGTGCCAAGGTCTCTGAACCCCCTGCCTGGGTCTGAAATCATCCAGGACAGTCAGAGGAATGTCCTGGGCTCCACCAGGTAATGGTCCATATCCTTCCACAGGCAGTGGCTGAGCAGAATTTGCATGCCTCGAGTGAGCCTGGTGCCACATTTTTGCAGCAAACTGGGACATTTGGCATGTTTCACCTGCTGGTGGGAAAAGCTGGATGCCTCCATGTTTCCTTAACTCATAAAAATGATTTTATCTAGAGGGATCTGCCTCAGTTTTGCATGCATCTCAGACCCTGGAAACCTCAGAGTTTGGCCAGTTCTTGGTTTCAGCTCAAGTGTAGCTTCTGCAGTTTGCCAAGTCTGTCTAGGAAATGAAAATAGAAGAAGCTTTAAATGGATGGAGCTGGAGCAGGGTGGATTTTACCTTGGATTTATGCATTGGCTGACACCTTGGGCAGAGAAGTGAACTGGAGATCCTCTGCAGTGCCTTAATGTTCATGGGAGCCCAGAAGAGCTGCACCAAGGCTTCCAGAGCTCCAGGATTGTTTGGCACAGGGTGGGATTTTTGGGCTGTCCTGTGCAGGCACAGGAGCTGAACTCAATCCTCCTGGGTCCCTTCCAACTCAGGACATTCTGTGGTTCTCTTCTTGCCCTTGGCTGACGAAGAGAATTCTTTTCTGCCCTTCTTCTTTTTCCCCCTCACTGTGGAGAGCTGTTGGTCAGGGCTGCTTTCAGAGGGCCTTTAAAAGGAGAGATGGATCTCTTGGCTCTTGGGCATGAATCCAAAGCAGCTCCAAAAGGTGATGCCCGAGCTGAGGAAGCTCCAGTCCTTGCCCTCTTGTGTCTTTCCTGGCTGGAATGTTTCCCAAGACACTGCCAGCTCTTATTCCCATGAATACATCACTTCCTGGACATGGCATAGGATACTTAAGAAAATCTAGACAATAAAAAAACACAAACACAAAGCCCAAATAAGACTATTATAATCATTATAAAAAGAAACTAAACGCGGCAGCATCAGCATTAAGAGAGTGTCAAGAAAAGGACCTGAGATGATTTCACTTTTCCTAATTGGGATATGTTCCTAAAATATCTGGATAAAGTTGATCACATCATGGCAGATCCGAATCCCAGCTCTCTGGGTGGCTCTGGTCAGGTTTGTAAATATTTTCCAGGAGGTATCTTTAAATCCCATTTTGCTTTAGACTATTAGACATGCACTTATATATGTAGAGTGCTTTCTTTTTTTTCCATTTTTCTTTTTTTTTATTGCTGAACTATTTGGCTTCTCTGTTAGGGCCAATATAAGGGTTAATTAGGAAATTTTTATTTGGGTTGCAAATCCCCAGTGCCTAATCCTAATTATTCAGAATTAACACCTACTATAAAAAGTCTATTCCATAACTTTTTTTTTTTTTTTTCCTGGCACGATTGCAAACACAGTTTTGCAAGAAAAATATGTTTCTAATAATATACTATCATTTTCATGCTTTAGTGTAATAATTAAGGTAGTCCTAATTCACATCGAAAATCTAATTTTCATAAATGAAGCATTATCTAAATATTTCATTGCAATGAGCAGAGATTTTGGAGCAGGTGTTTTAGGAGCTGGTGGGTGTCCCTGATGTTGGCAGATGGGTTTGGAGGTGATGCAGTAGGTGTTGGTGGGGTTCACAGTGGGTGAAGTTCTTCATGGGTCAGGGTGACATGGGGACTCTGAAGCCTTTCCTCATCCCTTTGCTTCACAATTAGGGATGGCTGAGGTTCTTTTCCTGACAGAAAAATCAGCTCAGAAGCAGGCTCTGGTGAGCCACAGTTTAACCACTTGCACACACTGTATGGTTTCTGCAACAGCTTTCAGTTCGTGGGATGCAGTTTTCCCTCCTTGTAGGTTTCTGATTTGTGGGTACATTTGTATTCACCTCAAATGCTAAGGGACAGTAAATATCATCTCATTCCACTCCCTGCCATGGGGCAGGGACACTTTCCAGTACCCCAGGCTGCTCCAGCCCCAATGTCCAACCTGGCCTTGGGCACTGCCAGGGATCCAGGGGCAGCCACAGCTGCTCTGAGCACCCTGTGCCAGGGCCTGCCCACCCTGACAGGGAAGAAATTCTTCCTAACATCTAAATTAAATTCCCCCTCTTTCAATTTGCACCCATTGCTCCTCATCCTTTCACTGCACCTCCCTCCCCTGCTCCCCACAGGGTTTTGGATGCAGCCTAGGACTCAGCTGGGCTGGGAGCACTCACTGCTGGCTCATGAAGAATTTTCCATCACCCCAATTCTCCAGCCTGTGACTGCCCCACACAGCTCAGTGTCATCAGCAAATCTGCCACAGGTTCTGGTGATGCCTTCAGTTTTCCCTTTTCTATTTTCAGACTCTGGGCTGTTTCAGGGGCAGTTCTGGGTTCATATTCAGTGCTCCTGAGCTCTCTGCACACAGCAGGCACACAAAACAATTCCTTCTCCACCTTGGCACCAAGGACAACTTTCAGCCCCAGAACAAAGCCAAGGGGGAAGGCAGAAGGCAAAGCAAGGAGGATGGAGCTGCCTAAGCTGGAGCTGGAATTGCACAATGAACTCCAAGGTGTTGATGAAGCAGAACTTCTCCAAGTGTCAGCCCTGGTGGCCGGGTGTCCATTCTGTGCCCATTTTGGGCTCCCCTTGGGTGTGTCCCAGCCGGGCTCTGGTGCTGCCCAGGTGTGCCCAGGGAGGCCTTGGAATAAATCCCCAATTTCTCCTTCTGCTCTGCCTGGGCTCTGCTCCAGATCAGCCTGCAGAAGGGATCACTGTGATCCCACTGTCCTTGTCCCAGACAGAGGGGTTGGACAGCAGCAGCCCCAGCACTGACCCCTGAATGCCTCTGTTTTCAGGTTCTTTGCCAGAGCCCAGTCAGCACCAGCTCCCCCATCCTGGAGCACACACCCCAACCAGGAGGGCTGCAGAGCTTGGGCACTAACACGCTTGATCTCCTGGCTCCCATGACCCCCAAAACCCCTCTGTCTCCTGCATCTCTGTGGTTCAAAGAGGGAAATCTGTGAGAAGACAAACAGGACCCAACAGAGGAAATAATACTTCAGGCAGGTTGCCAATATTGTGTGGAAAGGCCCCTCCACACCTGAGGAGAAATGGTTCTGGAGGTGGGAGATGCTCAGGGCTGGCTGGGGAGGGAGGGTTCCCGTGCTGGGGTGTGTGTGCTCCCTGCCAAACCCAGCTGAGAGCCAAACCCTCAGCTCCAGATCCCTGCAGACTGAAGCAGGGATGTGGAATCCAAGGCTTTGCCTCTGAACATTGACATTGGGCACTAAAAAAACGCCAGACATGCAGAGTGCTGTACCTCATCATGGGGAGGGGACAGCTGCAAGCCAGGCCCGAGGAGAGCAGAAACACCACCCGTGGTCCTCAACCCTGTTGAGATGTTTGACATCTTCTGATGTGGGAGGTTTAACTCAGATTTGGGGAAACTTTTCTGAATTTGGAAGGAGTGAGATGTTAATAAAAATTCCTTGATGTTGGATCTATACCTAATATGCTGTAAGAGATCCTGGAGATTTGGCTACCTTGATACTTTTTCTTCCCTTCATAAATTTAAAAATGAAAATTAAAAAAAAAAAAAAAAATCGTTTATTTGTGATCCATGAAATCATGTTTTCATTAGGTCTACTTTAAAAAAAAAAAAAAAAAAAGAAATAAAAATATGTACATTTTTACATTTAATGTTGAACAGAGCTCAGATTCTTTCTGGTCTGAGTTTGGGGTGGAGGGGGAGGAAGAGAGCGGGTTTATTTTGCCCATAATTTACATTAATAAATATTTATTTTAAAAATTTTTCATTTTCCTTGACTGTGAAGTGAATTTAAATGAACATATTAAATGAGCAGATTGTCCAGGCAGGATTTAGACCAGTTTCCCACATCTGCAATAGATTTTTCCTCCTCTCTGTCCTTTGATGCTCCATCCCATTCCAATGGGGTGGGCTGCAGATGAGCCTTGAGGGACTGGAAATTCAGAGATGACTTTCTTCTTCCTCTCCCACCCATGGCACACTCTTCAGATTTAAAAAATCAGAGGAGAGCTCCTCACAGTGCCTCAGCAGGAGCCCCAGACCTCCAAGCTGGGGGTGATTCCCAAAACCAGATTTTTTTTTTGTGGTGAGCACCAACAGCTGCATGAAATCTGACTTGAAATTTGGCAGGGAGAAAGCCCTCAGGGCAGAGAAGGGCCTTTTCTGGTCCCACAGAACGCCTCTCAGCCTTAACTGAGTTATAAACTGGTTTTTAAGTAGCCCTTTTGGCTTTTTTTTTTTCCCCTGGAGTTTCCCTCCCCTGGCTCCCAGGTCACAGGTGGGTTTTTATGAAATTCCAAAGAATCTCGACCCTGACCCTGGGGCCCAACATCACCTTAATCCCTGCATCTTGTCCCACCATCCCCTAACACCCTCAGGTGCCTCCACAGAGGGAATATTTCTGCATTTTCCCAGGAAAAGGTGGTGAGCAAGTGTGGAAGACAGAGAAAAACAAAGGGAGCTGGACGCGAGAAACCAATATTATTTTAAACAGCTCTGCATAAGATGATTTGCTTTATAAATATTCCCTTAGAAATGAAACAAACCAGGAAATTACATAAAAATATGTTAAAAGGAAGTGATTTGGTTTGGATAGGCAGGATCTGGATGTTCAGGAATGCCAGATTTACAGTTACACATGTCTGCAACCCCATTTCTGCTCCCAGGAGCACGTGCATTATGAGCCAATCTTTAACTACATAACCACGTAATATTTTCCCATTCCCTCTCTTTTAATATTAGAAGTTGGATACAAAAGTGGGAAGAACCAGGATTGCACAGGCAATGGTAAAAAATGCCGTTTCTTACCTTCCAAGTACTTGGCTTTGCAACTCAAATAACTTTCTTCAAATGTAATTTTTTCATATGTAATTATATATATCCAGTGCTGAACACTGGAAAGCAGTCGGGATTATTGGGAAGCTTTTGGAAACTCCTTAATTTCCTTCTAGCAACGAACAGGAGACAGCACCTTAGAATTCCCAATAAATTCCTCTTTTTTTTTTTTTTTTTTTTTTTTTTTTTTAAATAGGTACAGTTCTGAACAAGCAACCAAAGAAACTGGGTCAGGAAATATTGTAAATAATTATTCTTATTTTTTTTTACCATTAAATACACGGCTAGGGTAGGATGTTGTTGGTGCCAGGAGTGAGTTTAATGCTGAAGAAATCAGGTTTTAATGAACATATGCCGACATGGCCTCACAATCTTGCTTCATCTCCCCTATTAACTTCCTCTGCACCCAGGAAACCTTTGGCTCACTGCCTGAGTAATGGAAGAATAATTAGAGTAGTAATTGAAGAATGCCAAGTCAAACTTCCAAGGAATTTATCTTTAACAACCACTCTGAGGTGTGTTTCCTACACTGCCTGGCATGGTGGTTCTTGAGGAATTATTTTGCATGATTCCAAGAGTAATTAGTGGGTCTGGTAGCCATCAAAATAAACTGGTTATGCCTTGTGAAACAGAAATAAATGTCTTTGGAAAAAAGTGAGAATTATTCTTCAATACTCCCACCCTATCATTGGCCAGCCCTACTGCTACTCCTGAGTGGGGCTGGATATATAATCTGTCAGCTACCTTTATCCCACAGGATTAAAAGGCTGGAATAATAGATTTAACCTAGAATTTGCTCGCTTTTGACAATTAAATCCTGGATGTTTAAGACCTACATGCTCCATTTTAATTGATGTGGGTCTTACATTTACAACTAGAGAAATATTTTGCACTTACAGCCAAAATATCCTATTTAAAATAAAAATCATAACTTAGCACTGGCAACTGCTCTGCAACTTTGATCCCTCAAACCAATTTTTTGCTGGAGAAAAGCATGATTTGTCTTGTCCTCAGTGGGAATTTCCAGTTTAGGGATCAATCTGTGGTGCATGAGCCACCAGTGCCCAGCTGGGGGGCTCCTCCAGCTCTTTGTAAGGCTGATGGAGCAGATCTCCACCTCTCCATGGAGCACCAGGCTGGAGTTTTCCAGGTGATTTAGGAGAGGAGTTGCCCTCCCTGAAATTCAGGTTTCAATGTCCCAGCATCCTTGCAACCTCCTTGGCCAACCTCTGCCAGAGTGTTGGTGCTGCTCAGCCCTGGTTTCTCTGGGAAAAGGGGATTTGCTCTTTTGCAAGAGCATATTCCAGCCCAGCCAAGCAGGATGTCACCTCTCTTTGGACATGAGGAGAGCTCAGAGCCCAGTGTGCCTTTCCCAGGGGTATGGAACAGCACGAGCTGCTCCTTCTTGCTTTCCTTACATCCATGGACAGCTTTCTGGACATTTATGTCATGTACACGCTCCTCCTTTGCAGGCGTTAAGTGTTATCCCTAAATTACTCAATGCTGTGTGATGCCAGCTCAGGTTTACACAGTTTTGTTTTATTTCCATGAATGTTTGCCTGCAGTTCTGAAGTCCATCAGCTCATCTTAGAGGCTGAAAACCAATCTGCTGATTCCTTATTTTGGCAAGTCAATCGTGGGACAAAAGCGTGAGAGGAAGAATGATTTTGAGACCAGCTTTGTGCAGCAGGTCCTCCAGGTGCTAAAGAGAGTTCATATTCCAGGAGATGGAGCTGGCACTGCCTGCTCAGGAAGAGAGGAGCTGTGTGTTAGGTTTTTTCATAATGTCACTTCATCTTTCAATAATATTAAGATGTGGAGCCATATTCCAAGTGTTTAGTGTCATGGGAAATGAAGCAGAATATATTTTGTTGGTAATTTCTACAGCAGCAGAGTAAGATGGGGAGAAGGGGGGCGAACTTTCCAGTCAATTACTGGTTTCAGGTACTTCTATATTTACATTTTTCCCAGTTACCTCAGCATAATTAATAAATGATATTGCTTCGTATTTCCAAGGAAATCCAGACAGCTGTACCACCTATCACTCCTTCCTTTAACGCGCTGTAAAAGTTCCTCCACCACACTCTCTGTTCTGTTGTTGTAATTAAGGATGTGCATCAGGAAATGCCACGCTTCAGACCTGAGTTTACTGCTTGACAGACTCCCACAGCTTCCTTCTCCAGAGCTCATTTCCATGGAAAATGCCTCGTGAAACCAGTAGCTTGTTCTGGCAAAGACCAGCTTGATATGCAATGAGGGGGCTGATTTTAAACATGCTGTGGAGGTCACACCCCATGCTATAACATGAATTTTTTTTTTCCAGTGATGTGGGAATAACGTGTGGTCCAAGAGGAATGTGGTGAGACAAGAAGAAGACCCATTTCTATCCAGGTTTTGATGATCCAGCTACGTGCCTGGAGCATCAGGAGCATGGAATGAGTGGAAATCCTCTGACATGAATTAGAAATGTGGTTTTGTCAGCTCTGAAATCAGGTCCAGCATGGAGAATTGCTATTACTGCTGTGGCTAATGATCAATTTGTTTAGAATAAAAACACATGCAGATTTCCATGCCCTTCTCTTCGCAGCTCTAGTGTTTCTGGGTGTTCTTAACCACACTTCCTCCTCTCTCCTGTGTGCCTACAGAGATTTTCATATGATTTGCATAAAGGAAATTGACAGCTGATTCCTATGATGTCCCAGAATTCCATGGAGGCTGTGAAGGGTGTTTGTGAGGGAGTGTGAGATATCAAAGTTCTCCCATGAACCCCGGCCAGATTTTTCTGGTTTTTTGCTCAATTTGTGCACACTGCTGAGAACCTCCCTGGCTTGCCCGACCCTGGGAAGCAGCAGGATTTTGGAAAAGCTGTGTCACTTCTTTCCTTCGCTGTGGTCACTAGAGGAGCTGTCCCAGCATCCTTGCAACCTCCTTGGCCAACCTCTGCCAGAGTTTTGGTGCTGCTCAGCCCTGGTTTCTCTGGGAAAAGGGGATTTGCTCTTTTGCAAGAGCACATTCCAGCCCAGCCAAGCAGGATGTCACCTCTCTTTGGACATGAGGAGAGCTCAGAGCCCAGTGTGCCTTTCCCAGGGATATGGAACAGCACGAGCTGCTCCCAGTGCACCCCATGCCTGTGTGAGCAGAAGGAAAGGGGACTAATGCCACGCTTAAAAAGAAATCCCACTTCCATTATTAATGAGGG
>CM031862.1:1503752-1514704 GCA_018697195.1 Certhia americana
TTTGGAGGTCTGATGGCCAAAATACCAAAATACTCCCTCCTGGTCCTGCTGCTCACTGGTTTGGGGTCTTTTGTGTGGTGTAGAAAAAACTCTTCCCTGCTTGGAAACACTTGCAGTTGCCCACTGTGACGTTTTGAAGTCTGACACAAAACAACATCTGGGCAGCAGCTATGGAATTATTGCAGCAGCTCTGTGGTGGAAGAGGAGCACAAATATCCTTAGGATGCGGGGCCCAGCTGTGGGCTCTGGGCATCTGTGCCCCTGTCCATAATCCATAGACTCTGTCTTCCTGGAATGTATGCATTAATGGGGAGAGGGAGAATAGTCAGAAAAAGCCAGTGAGGAAAATCCCACCCTGTGTGTGTGTTGTATATGCTGTTACTTTGGGCTTTGGAGGGCATTTCTGTGAGCAGAACAAAAAAACACTGCACAGCTGTGATTGCAAGGCAGTCTATTATCTGCATTATCTCTCCTTAGGATGGACCGGAATTCTTCATTTCATGCATCATTTAAAACTTGCTACAGTGATCCCACAAAGTCAGTAACGATGCTAAGTACAAAACTTTAATAGTGTTGCTGTTCAGACACAAGGCACCAAACTCATTTCCCTGCAAGCTGCAGCATTGGCTGATACCAGCAGTCACTTGAAATATTGCAATCAGTCCAACGCTCAGGCGAACCCAACCAGAGCTGCTGGTGCAACCTCAGAATTTCCCATTTTTTCCACGCTTTGGTGTGATTTATAGCTTGATGAAGTCTTATCTCCCCAGCCTACTGCCATAGGCTAATAGTCTGTAACAAAGCTCAGTCTCAAAAATGTCAAACATAATGCAAGAGGGAAAATCACGGTGCAGGAAGTTGGTGGGAGCCTTTCCTAAGGGTGTCTGCCTTGGAGAGTGTAGGGACTCTGGTGGATCGGAGCCCAGGAGAGCAGGGCATGATCACACTGTGCCTCTGCCATGCCAGCCATGCCTCCCCTGCCACAGAGGTGCCCGTGGAGCATGTGAGGAGACACACTGCCCTCTGCCAACCCAAGGCAAACACTGCTTCCTTCCCAAAGCCAGCCCTGACAGCCCAGGCGGATTTCAGGAACCCCCCCTGGTCCTGTGCCAGGCTGAACCCAGCAACTGAGCCCTGATGCTGCAGCTGAGGTGAGTGGGAGCAAATTCCTGCGGCTCTGGGGGTGCCTGGGCGCTGCCAGCAGCAAGAGCTGAGAAGAGTTTGGAGCATCTCCTCAGCACTGGTGTCCTCTGCCCTTGCACAGAACAGCTGTAGTGAGCTGCTGCATTTTCTCTATTTTCATGGAACACCATCTCCAAAGTGCAAATTTCTCCAGAAAACACCAACTCAGGCTACCAGGGGACAGGAATTGATAATCTTAAAGGTCTTTTCCAACCTTAATGATTCCATGATTCTATTCCTCCTGCCAGCAGTTATTTTGAATAAAAACACTGGTTATGGATTGGCACCACTCCATTCAGACCCAAATTTACTTCCATTCCATGCAGTATTTCCATTCCACTGCAGTATTTCAGTGGTGAAATAGTGAAATTTCAGTATTTCACAGTGGTTAACTGTCTTTTCAATACCTGCTAAGCAACTGCTGCCTTTGTCAAAAGGCTGCCCAGATTGCTCCAGATTTCTGTTTGGTGTGTGCTGCTTCACAATTTCCTCACCTACCACAGACACGCTGTGACCCAGGAATTAAAGGACAGGGGTGGCCAGAAGGAATTTTTGGCTCCCCAGCTTTCCCAGTTTGGATTTCAGTTCCCTAAACCACCTTGTCCAAGCCTTATTTCCACTTCTCCTGTCTTCTTCTCATTCATGGGAAGAGTGGAACAAGAGTTTCTGCGCAGCTCACAGTCATTAAATCAACACATTTGTTTGATAAAGGCAATATTAAATACAAAGTGTTAATAGTTTTATTAACTGAAAGGCTTCACTACATCCCAGAATGTTTGGCCTTTGGCATCTCCAGCCAGGAAAGCCCCAGGTGTGAGAATACAGGGAATATCAAGAGAAGCTGAGGGCTAAGATGAGCCAAATGTTGTGTTTGAAAGCCTGTGGCTCTCTGCACCTACCAGTGTCCATGTGCTGCTGGAACACAGAGGCAACTCACCTCAACTCTTTGTTCCTCAGGTTGCCTATCCAGAAAATGGGGATAAATAGTGGCATGGGAAGCTTGTCTTTTGCAAACTTTAATTTATTAATGCCTGAATAATGCTTTCAGGTCCGATGGAAGATGTTGTGTAATTATAATAAATAGATATTGACTTCAAAGAGTCTCTGTAGATATGGGCTTTTTGATCCCATTCTAAAACTGTAATTATCCCTATCCCACAGGCTTAAATATAAAATTATATGAGTGCAGATTTTCATCTGTATTCTGCTGGTGCGTGGTTGCACATTTTCCAGAGGAGGTGGTAGGAAATGGGCCCTCAGACAATAATAAGTGAGGATGGCTGCGTTTTTACCGAGGAATGTGGAATTTCTGGGATGAACTGGGCCTCGTTGTGGGATTGCATGAGAGGCTGTGCTCATCTGGGACAGTGGGCTCCAAGCTCCAAACACTTCTTGGGTGCCCCTCTGATGCCCCAGTTTGTAAATAATAAATTAATGAGTGGTCAATGCCCTCATCTGGGACAATGAGTCTCTGGTTGAGGGTGATCCCATCCCCAGACACTGCCCTGCACACCTCAGCACAGCAGCAAACATCACAAAAATCCCTGCAGGTCAGATGCTGTGTTCTCAACATTCATTTATTCTTTTAAAATGTTGTCTTTTTATACTCTTATCAAGCAAAAGAGGCCAAACAGATTTTTTCCCTCTACTCATTTTAATAAAATTGGCTTCCAGGCTGCGATGTCGGATGCCAAAATTCAACCTGGAAATGCTGGCAGCCTCATCACTCCAGCGACGCCAGCAGTGGTGTTGCAATTATCAGTTGATCTTCTGTTTAAATACAACCCAGCGTGTGAGCTGAATACAGACAGGTTAGAAAAAAAGCTGTGAAAAAGGGAAAAAAAAAAAAAAAAACATCCTGAACAATTCCGAAACGGGCTCGAGTCATAACATACAAATTGTTTGCTCAGCTAAAATGTGCTAAACCAAAACAAATTAAATGTAGCAGAGAATACGATAGCAGAAGGGTGAAAGTCATTTCAACAAAAGTAAAAAGAATTGGCGTTTCCTTCCAGTCATCTGCATGGCTTTGGTTACCCAGACAGATGGAAAATTGTGTAAAAAAAGGAAGAAATTGCCATCAGAAATTACAATCAGATGCTGATCTAGTAGAGGGCCACTTTGGGGGTCTTTTCCTTGCCCACTTGCTTCAGCTCTGGAATCCAGAAGTGCTGTGCTGCAGGTTGAGCTGGGACTGGACGTGCTGAAGAAATCCCAGCTCTCCTGCTGACCCCTCACCTGCAGCTTGGGCAGCATCTCCCAGTGAGCCACTTCCATGGGAATAACCCAAAAAAACCCACTCCAAGGCACTTTTGGGGATACATCAAACAAATAGCCAGTGGTGCAAAATGATGCAAGGTTCTTGTCTGCTCTTGGTACAAAATACAAGATTATGATTGTGACCTTCCAGTATCTGAAGGAAAACCATGGGAAAGAATGGAGAAGGGACTTTTTCCAAGAGTTTATAGTGACAGGACAATGGGGAATAACTTCAAACTGACAGGTTTAGATGGGATACTAGGAATTTTTTACTGTGGGACCTTGGCATGAGTTATCCAGGAAAGCTGTGGCTGCTCAGTCCCTGGAAGTGTTCAAAGCCACATTGGGCTTGGAGCACCCTGGGATAATGGAAGGTGTTCCTGTCCATGGCAGGAGCTGGAATTAGATGATTTTTAAGGTCCCTTCCAACTCAGGATGTTCTGTGATTCTCTCATCTGGATCTGCATTTCATGTTTTATACCAGACTAATGTCTCCTGGTTTTTCCTGCTGTCTTTAAGAATGGAAAAGACACAATAGATTGAGATGCTCAAAATCCTGAAATGTCAAACATGCCCTGCTGGACAGTGACCAGGTGCCAACAGCTTTCTGCTGAATGCAGCCCGGGCAAAATGTTGGGAGCAGTGGATGGGGAGCCAGAATGGAGACATTGGAGATATCAGAGGAACGGGATTTCACAAGTCAGAGGAGTGCAGAGAGGGCAGCTGCTTTCACAATATTTAACACACTTGCTTTCATGCCCCTTCCAGGCCAGATTTTGTCTGAAAAGAACTGTTAGACAGCTCCCCAAACTGCGATAAGAACTCGGAGAGCTAATATTCCAGTGTTAGCATCTGTTCTTTCTTAGGTTACCCCCTTAAATTCCTTTTTTCCAACTTGAAAACAAATCCAAACAGTCCTAAACTCTAACAAATTGCCCAGCAGAGCATATGAGTGGTTACAGGTTTCCAGCTCCACTGGAAACACGCTGCTCTCCAAACTGCGCGAAGAGAATCCAACACTTCAAGCCCGGCTTTCCTGCCAAGACATGTGTCCAAAAAAACCCAGATGCCTTCAGTGTTTTATTACATGCAGCACTGAGCAGCTCAATGGCTCGCAGAGCAGTAGCCAGGAATATTGGGAAATTGCAGATGCAAACACATACACACACAGAGAAATATGCAGGCCTGTGACTTTAGCACCGACGAACATCGGGCTTGTTGAACATCGGGACAAGAACTGCTTCCAAGCTGGGATAACGTGGGATAAAAACAGATTGTTTCTTCACAGGCAGAGTCAGATCTGGTGCAACTTGATATAGCAGAACCTTGGAAATAAGTTGGGGGGTGTTTAATAATGCCTACGTGGTTTTATACTCTCAGATCCAGGGTGAGAAAAAGGGGTAAGAAAGGTTTGGAATGACGCCTGAGTAAGAGTTGAAGAGACAAAGGAGCTCTGGGACCAGGGGAAGAGTTTTGGATGTGCCCACCAGTGTCTCACAACAAATAACAAATTAAAATTTCTTGTACTAGTGGTCAGAAAAGGTTGAGATGCTGGTGGCCATCAGAATAACTCTGGAGCATGAATATGAATTTTACTGCTGCAATTATTTATTCTTTTCTCCACTTGCCTTCTTTTATATTTGATTCACACTCACAGTTACCAAAACATGACTTGGCAGCCACAACCATTCACAGAAGGGCTCAAATGCATGGAAGTTTGCATCAAACTGTTATCAGGGAATCCAAAATCTCTGGGAGAATTTAAAGAAAGAATTTATAAAAAGCTGAAAAAACTGAATAAACACATCATAAACTTAATTGAGCTTTTTTAATTTAATGTTACACATCCATGTATGAATTTTATATTTTTTTTCAATAATTATTCCATCCATTTAAACTATGCACATGGAATAGTATCAAGGCACTCATCCCTTAAGACACTCTTTGTTTCTTGGGGATATCAATAAGAAGAATAAACCTCTGCTAGATGGATATTGAGTTTATGGAAAAGCTTACCAGATTATTAGTGTTTAAACATAATTACTCCAATGGGTGCATGGTTGCGCCTGAAGACAAATATGAAGGGAAAAAGTACAGGCTGTTATAAGAAAAAGTTGTTTTTTGGACCTCCATCTGGTGTTACTTCTCAACTCTGGAATCATCTCTAGAGAAGGCTGGCAGGGTAAGAAGTAGGATTTCAGTGACAGCACTGTTGTGTCCAGGGAAGGAGGTGGGGAGGAGCTCCTGACAAGGCAGGAGGAGGGTAGGGGGGGTGGGAGTCTCATGAGGCTCTGGAGGCTTGGGGACAGCTCGTCTGATGGTCACACTGTGCTCAGCTCTGGGGTCCCCAACATCAAAAGGCCATGGATGCATTGGAGTGAGCCCAGAGGAGGACACGGAGCTGCTCCAAGGTCTGAAGCCAGGCTGGAAGAGCTGGAGGTGCTCACCTGGAGAAGGAAAAGCTCTAGAGAGATCTTCCAGGGCCTAAAGGGGCTCCAGGAGAGCTGGAGAGGGACTGGGGACAAGGGATGGAGGGACAGGACACAGGGAATGGTGGCTTCCCACTGCCAGAGGGCAGGGCTGGGTGGGATATTGGGGATAAATCCATCCCTGTGAGGGTGGGGAGATCCTGGGTGCCCAGAGCAGCTGTGGCTGCCCCTGGATCCCTGGCAGTGCCCAAGGCCAGGTTGGACATTGGGGCTGGAGCAGCCTGGGACAGTGGGAGGGGTCCCTGCCATGGCAGGGGCTGAAACTCGATGGGCTTTAAGGTCCCTTCCAACCCAAACCACACCATGACTGGATGTGCTGCCAGGCTTGGAAGTTCACAGAGATTTTCCTTGGCAATTTTCCTTTTTTTTTTTTTTTTTTTTTTCCCTCTTTCCTTTCACCAGTTCCTTTTCTCTCTGTTGCCGTCACCGTGCAATGTTTGCTCTCCATCCAGCAGGATGGCATCAGGTTTCTCCAGCGAGCCGCTGCCTCGCTGGCCCTGCGTGCTTGGAATGCCAAGGGCTGAGCCTTGGAGAGCAGGCAGAGGCATTTGTGACTCCCAGCCTCTCATCACCGGCATTGTCAGGTTAATGACCTGCAAAGATCTGCACAAACACTGCAGAAAGATTTGCCAAAAATGTTGGCGCATTTTTGTTGGCCCCACAGCCTCATATTAAGTTCAGAGAGTGGGGCCAGTTTGTGGATGCAAACCATGGCCTGTGGTAGGAACAAGGGGACTGGAGAACAAGGGTGGTGACTCCTGAAGAGCTGTTGGGGGCACTGGTGGCTGGAGTGGCCACTAAACCCTGTGGGGTCCCTGGGGGAACACCTGGGATTTCAACTCTGTCCCTGCTGAAAAGACAAGCTGAATTTCTGTGTGCTGCCAGCTCAGCCCCTCTGCTGTGGCCTCTGACTTTTGGCCAGTTTTGCAGGAGGAATATTTTCCACTTTGCTCCCAGAGGTGGAGAAGGGAAAGGTGAAATGGGGAAATAGGAGAGCCATCAGGGCAGCAGGAGCTGCCAGGCTGGGTGGTCACCCAGCATCACCTGAGACCCCAGCTCTGCAGGGAGAGGAACAAAGCTGTCAGCCTCTGCCAGTGGGAACTGCAAGGCTGATCTTTAATCATTTCCCAGACCAAACCTTCCACCATGTTTTAGTTCTCAGCAGACAACACTACGCACAGAAAGGTAAAAATTAGGTAAGGGGAACAACTGGAAAATACAGCTGATTAAAACAGCCGGAATTCACGCGCTTTTCTTTTGAAATAGGTGATAGGGGAGATGTGTGCTGATGTATTTACAAACAATCTAAATGGGTGTTAAAGTCTCTGAAATGGTTCCTAATGTCTCTGTCAGCTTCAAGCAGCCGGTTCGCTGCAGAACCCAGTTTGCAGACAAACGGGTCGGCACAAGGCTGAGCTTCTGAACTTTGGGATAAAACGCCAGGTTCAAGGGGGATATGGGGTAGAGGTTTGGGAAGGCTGCGCCTTCTTGATGCCTCAGCAGTGGGGAAGGCAAAAGGGCAAGATGCGGCCGGGAATTTGGGATAAAGGAGGCTGCATCTTCCAAAACCCCGAGAGACAAAACCCCGCTGGCTGTGCCCCGAGGGACTCTCTCTCCCTTTATTCGAATAAAGCTGCAGGACTCCTCTGTCTCCTTTGTGGACACTGGCTTTTTCTAGAGGGGTTTTCCACACACTGGGTTTCTAGAATTTCCGATATTTTGCCAGATGGGGCTCTCATTATAGGATAGTTTGGTGCTTTGAGTGAATTAAGGGCTCTCCACTTACGTGTGCAAAAATGTTTCGTTGGTGTTTATTAAAGAACACGTACAAGTTTGGAAATTTGGAATCAGTGTGTGCCGCGTCTCTTCCAAACCCACAGCAGCATCTCTCTCACTGATACTAACTGCAAACGAGAGTGAAGAAACTGTTCGGATTTTTCTCGGAGAGATTTTACCAGAGCTGCTCTGCGGTGCCGGCTGGAGGTCAGAGCCTGAGGCAAGATTTGAGTTTGCCCTGTGACACAGAAACGCAGAACAGTTTGGGTTGGAAGGGATCTTAAGGAACATCTCATTCCATGAGCAGGCACACCTTCCACAGAGCAGGCTGCTCACAGCTCCATTCCGGAGGGGAGGGAGATCTGAACTGCTCCTCCGTGGGTGTGCACACAATACTCGACATTTTCCACACTTTCCTGTGTTCATTTCAACAACCACTTCAGTGTGACTTTCTCCCTTTACCTATTTCCTGTTGTGAGCTTGGCCAAAACGAATTTGAAACACTTTCAGGGGGTTCTGGTATTCAGAGACTCGGCGCTGAACCGCTTTGTGAAAATCGGTTTCCGTTGCAATGTTATTAACACAAAGCTCAAGGCACGGCAGAAAATATCCAGGAACGGAGGGATGTTCCTTTCAAGTTTGATTCAGCAAGAAATCCTTCTAAAAATCGTAATATCAGCTCTATTAGGCAGGAACTGAAAAAAATTCCATTATAAATATGTTTGGAAAACAAGCATGTATTTATAAATATATCTGTTGATTTATCTATCAATATATATATAAAAAAATCCTTAGGTTATATATGGGGGAAGAGTTGTTTTAATATTAAATTATATTTAAGTTATTAACAATTTAATTTCATCCTGAACTGTCTCTGATGGTGCTGTTGAACATAAGGGCTTTCAATAAATTCACCGAGCTCTGTAAGGAACTTAAACCTGTACAATTCATCTGTATTACCTATTGCATTCAGAATATGACATTTACCTGGCTTTAAAGACTCTTCTTTCAACTTTTTAAAATCTATGTGCTAATCAAGCCTTTTGGTTTTCATAACTTGAAAATTGGTAGAAAGCTGCATGATTCATTTTGAGACTATTTAGTTCTTTTGTTTTATTATATGAGACAGGTCAATGCTTCATTTGCTTGAATTTGAACAGGGTTTCTTTAGGAACTGCTTTTTATTTTAGTAAACATTGACAATTTTATTTCTTCAGCTCCTTGAAAAACCACTTCATGTGCACTCATGTAAAGAATGCCTCCTGCAAATGGTTGGCACAATCCTGCATTGATTAGAGAGGAAATTGAGATTAAAAGAGAAACCTGCCAGAGAATTATCTGTAAATAAAAGCACGTTTAGCACTGCGCTGGTGCTTCTTGGAAAACAATCCCTGAGCTCTTTGTACTGAGCTTCTCCTTTTTAACAGCACAAACTTCTGCCTTTGTATTGCAATCAGAATTCGAATGTCTTTGCATCTTGTCATCTGGCCTCTGGAGTTGAGAGTGATATAAACGGGATATCGCTGGTAAATGTCACGGGTGCTGACGAGATGTCAGCAGACCACAGCTGAGAGCTCTGGAATTCAAATCAAGAGAGACTGATCCTTATCTCAAATGATGTGTGTTTGAGATTCCTCGTCCCTTCCCAAATTTGCCGGGGCTCCAGCACGTGAGGCTGAGGCTGCAAGAGGATTTTCCTCTGCTGGAAAGGCTGCAAACTCCTGGAAATTCAGCTCGGCCGGGATGAGAGACTCTTAATTTAAGCAAAAAGAAAACCAGCCAGGCACTTTCTTGCGAGCTTTGAATTTTATGAGTCGGTACTTCCGAGGGTTGTTCCACCTTCTGCACATTTAACCCCAGCCCAAATGCACTGATGTGCTGTCCTGGTTTAAAAGTAGGTGGGAAACCGCCTCTACAGAAACAGTAAATGCTATTTTAGGATTAAACCTCTCGAATCCCTCAGCTTACTACACAGGTTACAGCAAGATGCTCTGCTAATGAATCATCACTGAGCAGCTGCATTTGCATAACGGAGGGAAGATGAGGCACCACACAGCGAGGGCAGCCGCTAATTTATGAACAGGAGACCAGATTCATTTTTTTACAACATTTTTTTTCCATTTATATTTTTATATGTCAATGTAAAAATGTTTCCATGGAGACTGTAAAGGTTTTTATTAAAAGGTCGATAATATACCTCCTACATAATAATTTAAGCAACTTGAGTGAAACCTTATGATCTTGTTTTTCGACGTGTTCCAGTTGGCGTTTTTCCTCCATTGTAACCTGTGCCAGAAAAATGCAGAGACACTGTAAAACCTGGGAATATGGCATTGTAGCAGTACATATATATAGATATAAAAATATTAATGTTTGGAGGTAAAAAATACGTTAGCAGGATAAAAGTGAGTTGGCTGGGTGCTGTGGTTACGTAATACCTGGTGTTAACATGTAGCATGTACTGCTAGTGCTACACCAGCATATTTTGTGATATATAATCCAGTGTTTATCTATATTCAAATTAGAATCTATATTTTTACTCTGTTCTCTGGAGACATATTATTTAAACAATCTCAGTCACAAAAAATAAACGTAAGGACTAAAGCTAAAATAACTCTGAAGGATTTTTCCCAGTCCTGATTACACTGCACTCTCTGCTGTCTTAATATATCTTTAATTATTACAACTGATCTGAACACAAAGGGGACGGATTCTCAGCTGCAGGGACTTGGCTTCTCTCCACAGAAATTTCCAGTGGAAGGGGGTTAACTTTCATCAGGGATAAATCAGACCCGAGTTCATATTTCCTGCCCTATCTGGTTCTGCCCTTTGAATTCTGCTGGTGTGAGCCAAAATGTGAACAAACCCCGACCTCTGCTCTGTCAGGATTCGCTCTCTGCTTCCTCCCTGGTGTCTCCTGCTCCCCGAGTCTGGAATGAGGAGGCACAAAGAGCCGCAGACGCCGGCTCTGCCTCGGCGCTTCCTTTGCTTTCCAGCCACAACAGGGACGGGAGGGGACAGAGCCGAGGGCTGGTGGTGGCAGCCGGAGGGTGTTTGTGGGGTTTGTGTGCCCCGGGAGAATGTGCAGCCCGCAGAGCTTTCACCCCCAGCAAGGACAACACGGATCCGGAGCCCGCAGGAACACAGCACCAAGTGCAACCCCAGGAATAACAAACATCCCGTGCCATTCCAGGGACAGCATCCAGGGCCACTGCAGGGACAGCATCCATCCAGGGCCACTGCAGG
>CM031862.1:1514714-1542434 GCA_018697195.1 Certhia americana
CAGTGCCACTGCAGGGACCACAAACACCCAGTGCCACTCCAGGGATAATAAACCCTCAGTGTCACTCCAGGGACAGCACCCAGTGTCACTCCAGGGATAACAAACACCTGGTGCCACTCCAAGGATAACAAATCTTCTTCACCTTCCTGAAAGGCAACTGTGCAAGCACAGGAAACTTCCCAGCATTTGCATAACCTTAATCTTGTGGTGAACATTTGCAGATTCCCCACTCTTGCTTTCAGCAGCCAAGTCGCTAACGCGAGGCCTTTTAACTGTGTGCTTTTTGATTAACCAGTGGTATCTGGGAATAATAATTGGTCATGGCCATCCATCCTATGGGGTTGATTAACTGGGAATAAGCTGCACATTTTTTCTTTCTTTTTTCTTCTTTTTTACTATCTTTCTTCTTTTTTTAAATTTTTTTTTTAACTGTAAAGCTTTTCTGTGGTAATTCCACCATTCATTAGGATGGAGAAATTGGCTCCAAACCAAGTACATCTGCCAAAGCCATTATTTCCATCATCACACTCCGCATCAGTCTGCAGTGCAGCCTTGTAAGAAGACAATGTTCTGTCCCCTTGTGGTTCTTAAGTTATGGGTAAGGAGCTTACATATATTAAAAGGAGGGTCTTCACTTAGTCTCTTAATCTTTATGAGCACTAATAATAGTCAACTTCGTTTCCAAAATTTAGAAACACTTGCTTTCAACATAGAAGGGTTGCACATGCTGGAAGATAAGTCTCAGTGCAACGAGATTAGGAGCTCCATGGTTTTGTCAAATATCTCCACATTTGAGATTTTTTTAAAAAGGGGCTTCTGTAGCTTTAACACATAGGCTCTTCCTCCTATACTTTCATTCTGTATCTTTAAGAGGATAATTGCTGAATTGAAATTTGAGAGTGTTATCTTAATAACCAATTACTCAAATAACTTTGAAATTGGCTTAAATTGGCTCGTCATGCTACATTTACCTGAATCTTTTTATGGGAAAGTTAGGAACAAAAAAAAAAAAAAAAAAAAAAAAAAAAAAAAAAAAAAGAAAAAAAACCTTGGCAGCCTGATTTGTTTAGCATTGCTGGAGGTTCCTGTTTGCAGCAGGGAGAGTGGCCCAGGGTAACCCCAGCAGGGACCCCCTGCCCGGTCACCTCCGGAACAGAGCAGGAACACGGTGGGAGGCAGGGACAGCCCGACCCTCTGGCTGCTCACCCCCAGGACCTGCCCAAACACTGCCTGGGACTGCAACCAGAGAGAGGTTGAGGGATTTGGGAATGGGAGGATGGACATGGTTGGAGAAATCCGCCACCTCTTAGCAACGTGCTCGCAGCTCGCGAGCCGGCGGTTTGGAGAGGAACAAACGGAAATAGTTTATGGAATATGGAAATGGAGATATTTTACAGCTTGGGTTTATAAGGCTTATTAAAAATAGTGAAAATCAAGGTAATCTTTTCTTAAAGAGTACATATGTTTGGCAATGTGGTTGGATATCATAGATATGTTTAGCAACACAAAGGTCTGTGGTGGAATCAGATCCTGCATTACACACTCGGGTCCCTTCATTGTTTCCTGATACCAAATAAATACAATGGTAAAATTTCAAATGCCTTCACTGAGCACTGTCCAGACAATTGAATTTCTATTCAATTCTATTTCTATAAGATTCAAAAATCTTATAATAGATCTGAAGAGACCTCATTGCCTCTGGGAGCTGGATCTCCACTTGACACTGACTTTCCAGGCTGTCTCATAGCTCAAAACTCACCATTTACCAGTTCAGGTTCATTGCTTCATTTGGGAACACCCGAGTGCTTCCCCCAGCTCTTGGATCCAAGATTCTTTTGCTCAATAGCCAACATAAGGGGCATTGCTGATCCTTGATGGATCATGTTCTCCACAGCCTGGTGCCGTGAGCTGGAGCCGTGTCTGGAAAGTGATGGATCTGCCAACAAAGCCAAAAGTCATTTTGAATCCTCTTTTGTTTTCTGCCCCAGCAAATTTCAGACAAAGAAGGCCCACATGGAAAGAACCAACATTTGCAAAGCGAGTCTGATTTAGGAACAGTCAGAATAACAAATAAAGTGCTACACGTTGTGTTCTCTCACAGACAAGCAGAGATTTACTCCAGACACCAAAGGAGAGTTTCTGGGATTGAAGGGAGCCCACTGGACCTCCTGAATTCCTGGTATCTCTTGTCCCACTGTGCTGCCCACGAAATGCTATGAAACATCATAAACTCGGAGGTTTTGATTTTTAGAATTTTTAATATTTTTTATGATAAAGTCTTCCAGGTTAGAATGTTTTTCCTCTCCTATTAAATGCTATTCCATTAAATTGAAGCTGATGTTTTCCTATTAGATTATTCTGAATATTTGACCTTTGGATAATCCTAAAGTGCAACAACATTTCCCTGCAGTGCTGGTTTTATTGAGCATCTCAAAATGGAGATAGTTCAGAATCAGTGTGAAGTTTGAGTTCTGTGATAATGACTCATTTTCCTGAATGATTTGACAAGGAGGAAAAAGGGGCAGCTCTAAATAACCTTAATCCCATTCCCAATGATTTCAAATGTATTTGTCCTCCAGCTAAACAAGTAGTTTAAGGCTATTCTTAGTCCAGCCTTCTTGGTAGAATATCCAGATTTTCTTTCTATACTTGGGCATACCCAGGGACACAACCAGATCTTTAACTGCTCCTTTTACAAAATATTACCTATTCTTATCAACAGACCCAGATTCTGCCAGGTTAAATAAAATGCCCCAAGCAAGAGATGGGAGATCCAAGCAGGTTTGTTTTCCTTTGATTCCCAACCTGTGTGAATATAACAACAGGAATATATATCTGAGCCTTTTTATTTTCCCCAACATCTTTTTCTAAACATTTCTTCCATCTCTTTCAAAATCATCTATAAAGAAACTTTTAAAAGTCATCCAATTTCCAGGTAAAAATTCAATTTTGGGTTGGAAGGGACTTCAAAGCTCATCCAGTTCCACCCTGCCATGGGCAGGGACACTTTCCAGCATCCCAGAGTGCTCCCAATGTCCAACCTGGCCTTGGACACTTCCAAGGAGATTATGACTCATCTTGAGCTGATTCTCATTCCACTTCAGTTCTCAAAGTCCAAGAAGATAAATTACTAAATTCACCTTTTGTCCAGCCCATAATTTTTGTTTTAGCTTTGGTCATTTCAAATATACCAACCTAAAAGTCAGTATCTTCTCATTAAAACAATGGAAACACACATTGTGTCATTACAAGGGTAGAGAAAATCTTGCAATAAAGTTAATTAAATATCCCAAAATCCAGCTACAAACTGAGTCAGACAACTTCCTACCCTTTGGAATCCTACCTCCAATCTTATCTGAAGCATAGACATGGATTTTTCTCTCACGATTAAGCATAAAATTCATATTTCCTGCTGGTCATCCTTAATGAGCTTCCATCCATTTACAGGATTCAACAAGAAAATGTCATTTTTAACCTATGGCCATCCCAGATTTCCTTCCCTGGTTCTTCTGGCCTCATCTCCACCTTTTACAGACACCTGAGGCTCTTCTGGCTCCTCATCCACACTTTCCTCCTGCCATGGTATTTGCTTCTGCTGCCTTCTCAGAAGCCACTGGAGTAGAGGGCAGGATTTTGAAAGGGGAAATATTTTTGGCTTTGAAAACACACATCATTCTCTAATGATTCTCTGAAGCGCCAAATGGCTCAGGGATGGAGGAAGAATGCACTCTTTCTGCACTTTCTTTTTTTTTGTTGTTTTTAATAGAAAGCAGGTTTTAGATGGTATCCCTAATGGAGGAGAAGAAATCTGAGATTTCTGCAGGCATTTAAGGACATATGTATAGGATTTAGGCGAGTATAAATTCAAGTGCATAAATGATAAATGAAATACCAGCCACAGAGGATTATTTATTTCTGTCTGTGGACAATTCTACTCTGACTTTTTGCTGAGACCCTGGTCCTGTAGCTACACATTGTGTCAGGTCTCAGAGAGATGTGAAGCTGCAGTGAGGAAAATCATTTTCTTGTAGCTCCTGTCCTAGATTGGATTTGCTCCAGGAAATCCTGCTCTGGAGCAGGAGCAGGCTCAGCTCCATGCAGATAACACATTCATAGCAGCTCATCAGGTCTCATCATCTGTAACACGAGGAGCTAAATTCCTGCTGGAAACACTGAATCCAATAACTGCGGGCAGAACCTCGGGACAACCCATGTGTTTTCAGAAATTCACTTTTAACCAGGAACACACATAACACGAGCTCAAATCAGAAGTGCTTCCATGGGAATTCATCAACCACTGGCTACACAGATGCTTTCCTGCACAAGAAATGCTCCTGGAAGCCAGTTGGACATGGGTCAGACACGAGCTCTCTGCTCGTGCTTCGTGTAGTTGCATCTTTCTGCCCAGCCTGTTTGACAATGATGACAGAAACAAGAACTTTCATCATCATCCAAGATCTCAGGCTCCTGAGATCCCATCTCAGTTGGCCTTGCTCAGCCCTCAAAGTCCTCCTAAGCTGCTCATTGAAAATGAGGGACTGCAAGAGCAGCTCGTGTGCACCTTTGACTCACGGTACAGATTGAAAAAAATCCCAAGCCTTGATCAAAACTGCAGCACAGCAAAAATGTTGGAAACATATGCAGGAGACGGCACCATTCCCAAATTTCTGCCAGCCAGCCCGGGTGTCTCCAGACCTGTTTCTCCATGAGATGGGTGTCTCCTCCAGCCAAGGCCCTGACGACACGATTATGGTGCAGTTTGAGTTAAGGAAAATTGATAAATTCTCTTCTCCACATAAAAGAAGTCCATACCCCATTTAGCAGTGCAATTTGCCTACCCACTGTCACTCACATAAATCTCCTTTATTAACTGGCTAATCTTCCTTCCTTCCCTCTTTTTCCTTCACTCAGACTTTCTTTAACTGTCCTTATTTTAAGCATAAAGTACAAACCACAAACCCCCACTTCATTCTTTCTGCTCTCCCTAACTGTAATAACAATGGTCCTGCATGAAGGACAGGACATTTTTCAGAGAGGTTTTTTTTTTTTACCTTACTCAACCATCCACTGGACATTTCTGCTGCCAGGTTTGGGCTGGTCCCCCACACCATGAGAAAGATCTGCTCTTGCAATATTTCCCATCCAATTAGATACAGGAAATACCGCATATCTTAATTTTTTTTTTTTTTTCCTCAGGATTTTCTGTTCTGGCTTTCCAGATACAAGGGGCTCTGGGAGCTGATGCTGGATAAGCACCTGAACTGCTGGGCTTTTGTTCAAGTTGCTGCCACCTCTGTGCCCATCGTGGCTTGGCCTCCTCTGCCCCAGCCACCTGCACTGTTGTCACCTGCCTTCCACTGCCTCCGTGGGTGTAAATGAATCTTCCTGCACAGCTGTGGAAAAGAGAAGCAAAGGGTTAAAAGAAACCTTATAAGGCAGCCTGGAAGAAGTACAAGGCACACAAGTCTTATGTAAATGTGCAATAAAAATGAGGAAAGGGAAAAAAAAAATAATAACTTGAAGATGAGGGTGCTGTTTTTATTCCCAGTGTGGGCTAATAATTAGGGTGAGAATGTCATGCAATGAATTTAAAGCATCTCGTATTTGCTGTAGCCTTTGTTACTGTTTTTACCTCCTATTGGATTAACTTCCCTTCTAACCAATACAATATTTTTCAGCAATAAAGCATTCACTCAATATTCCTTTTCATAAAACCCTCCATGGCTGTAAGAAAACATAATTGGATGTGCACTATACAGCTTGAGCTTCATAAACATTAAGTCCAACAACATGTTATAAATAATAGTGATACAGAAGATTAGCTCTATTAACCTCCTAACTGAGCTGGAAGCATTAGACTCTTCCAGAGCTACCGCTCCGCAATTCCGTGCAAAACTCGGGGTCTGCCTTTAATTTCAGCCCTTGCTGCCGTTCCCACATCTGCCTTACAGACCTTCCATGCTCCTGGTCCTGGCTGGGTCAAAATGCACAGTGGCAGATTGGCATATTGAGCTATTAATACATGGCTCGATGCGTTACAGATGTTGCAGAAATGAACGGCGCTCTATCACCGCGCCTTGACACGGGGGCCCCAGGGGTGGGAGCCTGAGACCCAGATCTGTCTACAACCTGCCTACTCTGGCAAAAAAAAAAAAAAAAAAAAAAAGCAAAGGAGAGTTGCCCCTTATTGCAGAATCACATTCCAGCTTGCAGAGTCAATTTTTCAGATGTTCTGGCTTTCCTGTTCCTTGTTCCTTCACTCAGACCTCATCTGGCCGCGGTGAAAAATGATGTGACGCAGTTTTTTATTCTGCACTTGACACCCTTATGGAAGGCAACGTGGCTCATTGATTCCAAACTCCTCAAAGGTCAAGGCACTAGGAACAAAGATTTTTTGGAAGCAGCCCAGGAAAAACTTTAAACTCGGGCCCTGTGTACCCAGAAAAAACAGAACTGTTAATTGTTACCCCTTCTGTCGCTATTAAGCCTCGTATGAACACTGAACATATGTTCCCTGATCATGTACTTTTATATTAAAATGTTATTGAGTCACCAGGTGAAATGTGTATTAAGTGCACAGCTGAAAATAGACAGTAGGTTTAAATCTTGACAGCAAACAGCTGTAAGATTTCGAAAACTTAATTCAAATAATGTAATCAATAGGTTATGCCACAATTTCAGGTTTCCCCAAACACTTTTATATGAAAAAGGATATTAATTCATCGGAGATTAGTTCAACTAAAAGATAAATTTTTCTCTGTCACCTCTAAAACACAGATAAAAAAAGAATTTGAGATGTTTTAAGAAGTGCACACCATATTTTTCTGGTTTAGCACACCACAAAATCATGTGCTTTTTTGTTTTTCCCCTCTCACTCTTTCTCCAGCACAGATTAATAATGATTACTCACTCCACTGTTTACTCATTCTGCAGCTCTACAGGTCTGGAAAGCTTAATATGTGAATTATGTTCTCATTTTATCATAAAAATTGGAGGACGGATCATATCCAAACAAAATACAGTGTAAGGAGGGGACTTGAGTTTTTTCAGATACCCGTGAAACCTGCCACGGCAATGGAACCTGCAGTGGAATAAAGCCATGGAAAATAAACAGGAATATTTGCTTTTGAACCATTGGTTGAGTCCTTCCAGATGATGCTTTGTAGGATGTTGGGTCTTCACAGAATCCTGGAATGGTTTGGGTTGGAAAGGGCTTTAAATCTTATTCAGTTCCACCCCTTGCCATGGGCAGGGACATCTCCCACTGCCCCAGGGTGCTCCAAACCCTGTCCAGCCTGGCCTTGGACACTTCAGGGAGGTGCTACTTCTCACTGCTTGTCCATCTGTGTGTCCTTAGAGTCACTCTCACGTCAATACTCACCTTTTTTTTTTTTTTTTTTGGCCACCAGGCTGCAGATGCCATCCCAGCCCTCATGTGAGGTGAAGAAATCTTACCATCCTTTCCATGGTCAGGATCCTCTTCAGGGGAAGGGGGTCCCAATCCCAGGGAATTATTTACTGGTTAATGCCTATTTGCCACCCTGGGTACTGTGACATGGGAAATATCAATTATCAGAAGGGGTCTACATGTATTTTACATAAATTAATCTCTCCATTTAACATCTGTCAAATTGGTTTGAATTAAAAGCACACAACTCTGTGGTGCAGCATTGTCTGAACACAGGAGCTCTCAGCCCCTTTGGCAGCAGAAACTCTTGAAAAATATAATTTCTTACAAAAAATCAGTAGGGTGAGAGGAAAATCTCAGCTCTCACCTATGGCAGGGAGTCTCTTGTTTTTCTTTTCCTCTTTTTCACCTGGATAATCTGTTTGGCTGCTTCTGGTAGCATTAATAGATGGGCACATCATTTTAGGTCTCCTTCATTAAGTGAATTTTCCAAGGCAATCATGCTTGTTCTTCTCTCCTCAACTTTTTGTTATTTCATAGCAAGGTCTTCAACAGTGCAGACCTGTGCCATAAGGAAAAATAGTCAGGAGTCAGGAATCCCAAAGTTCTACTGAAACGTGTTTATATTCATTCTTTCCTTTCATTATGGAGAATTGCTCCAAATTTAACTGAACCAAACCTAAAGATTGCACTGACATTTTAAAAGGTAAATTATTCAAATCTCCAGGACATTGTCTTAAGAAAGGATTTTTTATAGGATTTAGGTTTGACCTAGTCTCCAGCCAGTCTTTTGTTTGATTTTACAGGTTAGACTAACATTTTAATGATTTTATTTCTATGTATTTATAGCAATAGTCCCTTTTTCATAGGGAACTCAGGGAAGGGTCTCACAAGATTTAGAACTTAAATTCAATGTGTGTAGTTCCTAAAAAGAGCCTCCTCAAATTATCTTCAATTTTATGGATCCTGTTGAATACACACAAAAAAACCCCATGTATTTCTATGTTCAAAACATGTAACACCTGATTTTAACCCAAAGTTTTTTTTTTTTTTTTTTTTTTTCATATACAGAAATCTATTTAATTGTTTCCTGCTATTTTCCTTAAAGAAAACCACACTTATTATCTATTCCTGAATTGTGGAGAGCACAGATTTCCATGTTCTTTGAGGTCTAACTCCACCTGTTTCCTTGGTGGGAGTTAAACCCCCTTGGCTGTTTTTTCTGGGATAAATGTAGAGCTCTGTGGAGAAGAAGAAGAAGAGTTGAAAGCCCATCCTTAACATCTGCCCCAGTCTCCAGATTGAACTGATGCCTCTTGAAAAAGGCAACAGTCCATGACCTGTAAAACAGCCCTTCCTGACCTTGGGAAATTCTTCCATTTGTGGCAGGTAAATCAGATATTGAAAACTCTGCTTATTAATTATCACTTGGTGGCTCCTCATTACCAGATTACCTTTAATTTGCAAGCCAGGCCAGTGGAGGGAATGGAGTTTTCCCCCTCTCTGTGCTTTGAATGATGATTTGTTGACTCTCTTTGGTATCTGCAGGCGTGGAGGAGGTGGAAAGGCTCTGTTACCTCCAGGCTTTTTGCTCATGGGCAGCAGTCCATCGTGGGGAGGCCCAAATTCTCTGCACTTGGGAAAGGGAAATGGATAAAAGGGAATTGCAGCCTTGCATGCTGCCAGTGCCGTGCTGCATGGAGGGAAAACTCCATCCATCCAAATCCCAAAAAGGCAGATCTCTGCCAAATCCCATTTGAAGATGCTGCAGGGCTGGGAATTGGCCCCTCATTAGAGATGCTGAGATTTCTCTCTTTAAGAGGGCACTCTTCCAGCCCATGGAATTTCACAGGAGATGAACAGGTAAAACCTGCCAAAAAAAATTCTACCGTGTGGGCAAATGCAGCAAACTGTACCAAAAGTTGTTCTCAGCATGCCAAAAACTTTCTGCTCAGTGCCAAAGAGTTGCAATTTTAACATCCCTTATATTTTTAGCACTGCATTGTATTACCTGACAAGTCAAATAAAATATAGATATATTGCTGAATAGTACCCACTAATCAGTATATATTAAATACATATATACAGGTAGAAACAGCTAAATTGGATCAATGGACCAATTTTTATTATTATATTTATTTGATGCTACATAATAAAGTAACAGGTCTCTCTGTGGCACAATTGCTAAAACTTCGTAAGAACTAAAAATTAATATTCTAGAAATCTCAGAAAGAAATAAAATATAACAATTTTAATGTCAGAGGTTGTTTGGGTTATTTTTTTCCTTAATATGTTTCCTGGGATTTATATGGAATCATGGAATAGTTTGGGTTAAAAGGGATCTTAAAGTGCCACCTCTGCCATGGGCAGGGACACCTCCCACTGTCCCAGGGTGCCCCAGCCTGGCCTTGGGCACTGCCAGGGATCCAGGGGCAGCCCCAGCTGCTCTGGGAATCCTGTTCCAGGGCCTGTTCACCCTCCCAAGGTACATTTTTTTTTTTCCATAACTTTATCCTGAATTTCCTTTCTTTTATTTGAATTGGTCTGTATTTATCCTACTGGGAGTCCACATAATAAAGAATCCCATTTCCAGGACAGGTAGCTCTAAAAGGACTGAGGTTACAGCAGGAACTGGGAACAGTTTGGGAATGCCATCTCAGAGGCACCATAGAGCAGTCCTTAATTTGAAAATAACTTCAAAATAGTTATTTGGAAAGCAGCAGCATAAAAGCAGGTAACCGAGAGACCTCTGGGCCAGCCGGGGCATCACTGTGTTGCAAAAGGGCAAAATCTGATTTATAGCCAGTGAACAAAACCCTCTTAAAACATGAAATTATCCATTGAAAGGCACAATCTAGAATTTGGATGTTTTATCCCTAAAGAAAATCTTCCACGGGAAGGTTTGTAAAAGGAACATGGAATATCACCTGACTCAGACCCAAAAGGTTGGTCTGGGAAGAGGGAATTCTGCTTCCAGCTTTTCTCTTGGGCCTGCAGAAATGGCTCTGAATGACATCTGAACTGCCTTGATGAGAATTTGGGCATCTCATGGAGTTTTGAATGTCAGGACAAGCTACTTAAAACTCCATTTAGAACTTAAAACAGAGAGATTGATTTTCTGATGAAGCCCATGGGGATGTTTCTCAACCAAGTTAAATGAAAAGGAAATAAATTTGGAGGAAATTAATTTGAGAAGGAGTCTTTGCCTTTTTTTTTCCCAGTTTGTTTTATGTTTTCCTTTATCTTTTGAGGTCCTTTTGCAAACAACAATCCCACCCTGTGCAGAGCAGCTCTGAGCTGTCTCCCACAGCTGGATGCAGCTGCACCCTGGAAGCACCTCACATCCCTTGTCCCATAGCTATGATATTGGAAATGTCTATGGATGTACCCTCTTCCTCACAGCTCCCATAATGCCAGCCATCAGCTGGGTGAGGAGATTAAATCAGAGAAAGGAAAAAAAGAGGAATAAAAACAGCAGACCTGGGAATATACACATTAAGCATTCTATTGTGCTTGCCCCAAAATGATTTTCTCGGGAATTTACGCAACATTTTATTACTTGCTGTATTTAAAAACACATACTTCATCCAACTCTTCTTTACACAGTGGTTCTGCTAAACTTTTAACATATTTTATGTGTTCAAATAAACTCCATGGCTTGCAATGTTAAGGCAAAGACAGAAATTTATCAGCAGAATTTGATTTCACACTCGAGGTCCCTACCCAGAGCCTGACATTGCTCTGTTTGCTCCTTGTAAACCTTAGAACTTTTCCAAAGAGCACAGAAATCCTGTTTCACATCTGGGCTAAGGCTTAAACCAAGGTGGAATATCAGAAATAGTCATGAGAGCAAGAGTTCAGGTTTTGAAGGCATGACTAAACCTAAGAATTTCTAACAGAAATGGTTAAAAAGCATGTAACTGTCCCCAGTTCAGGCCACAGAGGCAGAGGGGTGAGCATTTTGACAGCCTTGAGTCTCCACCAGTTGCTTCAGACTCCAGCCCCACCATCTACCACCTCTATAGCAGCAATTTTCATAGGACCTCTCCTCCAACAGAAATGTTGAGGTTGGAAAGGTGCTGTCTCAATTTTCTTTAAGAAATCGTTGTCGATGAGTATTTCAAAATGTTTTTAAAAAACTCAGGGAAAGGATATCATCTGCTGTGCTCACTTGGCTGGTCTGGACTCATCAGCCACTCCGTGTTTTGAGGGTTTTTTTCCAGAAACATGGTAAAATTCTGCCTTTCTGGGGCATTTCTGCTTGCAATGATGTTTGTTCTTCCTGTGCCTGGGAAAAAGGGACCCTGTGGTCACGGCTGGAGCCCTGACCCGGCGTCACATCAGGGACACTCACATCTTCTGCAGGCACAGCCACAGCCAGAATGCTCTGAGCCAAGCCAGAACAGTTAAACTTGTCGCCATCTCTGAGTTAGAAAAGAGAATTTAATCTTGGGCTGTCAGCTCAAATTTTCCCCACAATTTCATGGAACAGCCTTATTTTCCCATAGGAAAAAGAGCTATGGGCTTCTAGTAAACCTTGGTAAGGAGTTGTTTTGTTTGCTTTTGCAAGGCTATCAGAAAACCAAACTATGCAGGCTTGTCTTTAATTGGGAAACTTTTCCTGTCGTGCATTTTCCTGCTGCACAGAAACGAGGCCACCAAATGTGAGATGTGAGGGTTTGTAGGATTTGTCCTTTGGATGCTGTTAAACTCTCCACAGGTTTTAAACCAACTGCCACTGCAGCTGCACGTTGACACAAGCCCTCTGGAAAACCCCCAGAGGTGGAGGAAATTTCAGCTTGGTGTTTTCTCCATGCCAGTGACAGGCCTGGTTATCAATTGAAGGGGACAAGAAAGAGCAAGAGGAAAAACGATCTGGTTGTCCTTCATCACACAACTCCTCCTAGAGCCAGGCCTGCGGTTAGACCCAGAACAAACAAACAGCTGCTAAAGGTTGAGAAAACAAAACTGAAAACCGCACGTGGGACTTTTTCCCCTCTCGCATTGACTGGATGGATGGAAGGATTGCTCTGGCATGTGCTTGGGATCAGTGGGACTCTGCTGGGGCATGGGAGGGGGAGAAAAACACTCTGAAAAGCACCCTGAAAGCACAGCAAAGGCATTTCCGTGCACACCAGGCTGCTTGGAAGGCAGGACTGTTGAGGCACTGAGTTAAACCAGGCACGGCAGAGGGTGTTCCAGCTGGTCATGGAATGGTTTGGGTTGGAAGGGACCTTGAAAGCACATCTTTCCAGCCCTCCTTCCCTGAGAAGGGACATCTCTGAGATCAGGTCAGGCTGGCAGAAGGAGCTTTCTGTGGGTTTTTTCCTGTGGAGAGGAATGTAAACAACTCTGAGCACAACCTCTGCCCATGGCCCATGGGTGGCTGTCCCCTCCACCAGGGCCAGGGTCAGTGTTGGTACTACTGGGAACCAAAACTTCACTATGTGGTTTAGTGGGCATGGTGGCATTTGGTTGACTTGATGACCTTGGAGATCTTTTCTGACCTCTCCTATGAGGAAAAGCTGGGAGAATTGGGATTGTTCAGCCTGGAGAAATTTCAGAGTGACCTAATTATGGCCTTCCAGGACCTGAAGGCAGCTACAAGGAAGAATGGAGAGAAAGGTTTTACAAGGGCCTGGAGTGGCAGGACAAGGGGGCAGGATTAGATGGGATATTGGGAAGAAAACCTTCCCTGTGTGCCCAGAGAAGCTGTGGCTGCTCCTGGATCCCTGGAAGGCCAGGCTGGATGGGGCGTGAAGCAAACTGAGATAGTGGAGGGTGTCCCATGGCAGGGATTTAAAACTTTCAGGACCCTTCCAAGCCAGGCCGTTCCATGATTCCATGATTCTGAGCGGGGCCAGGGCTGGTGTGACTTCCCTGGCTCCTGTCCTTGGTGTTGAGGGCTCTGGGCACAGAGGGAACAAACACAGTGGGAATTGCCCACCCCAGGCTCGAGCTGCTGTGCAGGAAGGAAGGTGTTGTTCCACAAATATTCATGTTATCTTGCTCTAAAAGATATTTTGTTCTTAATAATACATGCTATGACCATGGAAATACACAGGCAAAGACAAAAAATGCATTTCCAGGAGTTTTAGGGAATTCCATGTGCACTTTCTGCTATAACAGGCAGAAGATTTTACAGCCTCCTGAAGGAAGCAGTGGACTTTTATTTTGTACAGCCCATGAGAGCAGCTGGAACAGGAAAATGAAGATTCTTTTTTTGGGGAGCTACCTACAGATGCTTTGGAAAAACAGTATAACAAATATATGATATTGCCAGGACAAACCCAACTCCTTCCATTAGAATGCTTTGAGAGGTGGGCAGAAAAGTGATTGTCCAGTCCAGCCTCACAGGAACATCTGTGACCAAACTGTTTTGGTGTTTCAATTTTCAGTTAACTGCAGAAACCTTCATTTTTAGCCCTGCTGAAACAATTTCAGAACTTTAAACCATTATTTTGTGCTCTGTAGCTACCACTATACCTCCAGATTTCCTTCCAGAGTGGGCCACAAAGTCACTAAAGGGCTGACTTTAATTAAGAGCAAGTTCAGAAATACAATTATATATGAAGGTACATGGAAGCCAGAGAGCAAAGACGCAGAAAGTTTAAGGCCCACGTGCTGGTGCTGGGAGATGAGCAGCAGCTTGTTGCAGGCAGGTATTAGTTTTCATGAAAGTGCTGGAGAAATCCCTGAGGCTGTCAGGGTGCTTGTACTGGGAAGGAGCTGAAGTTACAGTAGAAGAAAAACTTCTGAAATGGGATTTCCAACCACATCAGGCTGCTGCCCTGCTATGGTTTTCCAAATTGGGTACCAAATTTCCCTACCTAAATGCCTTAATTGTTTTCCCAGGGAAAGTAACAGAAGGCAATCAGTACCTCCAACTGCACAAACCTTATGTTATCTTTATTAAAACAAGCCACAGAATTACCTACATTGTACGCCTGGAAAGATTTTTTGACAGATCCAAAGATGAGCATGTGTTAAAACAATCACCCAGGAAAAAAAAAAAAAAAAAAAGCTCAGAATATCAGAAACATCAGTTGCTTTTTGAATTATCACTCCTAAGCAATACCAAGAAAAATACAGTCCAGAAAACTTTTCAGCCCCGATACTGAAAACCCGAAGAAATCATTAAAAAACGGCCACATCGATGCTGAAAAAAATTACCCGTTGGGAAACCTTGATGTCTAACCACGGGTTCAGGTTGTCCCCTTTGCAGATGTTGCAGTGAGGGTGTCAACAGTGTGATTCCTTTGTCCCCGCGTGGAGAAGGGCGGCAGCTCCGCGGATCGCTAACCGCGCTCGGAGGGCGCGGGCCCAGCTGCAGTGCACATGAGTTCAAGCTCCTGCCCGGGCCTCATGTTTCAGCATGACCTCAGTTTCCTGTGCTGAATGGGAACCAACGCGAGCAAGCACTTGTAAAACTGTTTTTGAAGAGTGAAGTTATGAAGAGGTGCTGCGGTGTCAAACATCTGTTCCATCCATTACGCTCAAATAGCAGCGCTGACTGTACAGTAGGGCAAGAGCCGTCAATAAATTAAAATCCTCTCGTGGCCATGCTCTCCTGACTCTCTTCAGCTGCCTGGCTCTTGTGCCAATTTGAACCATGAAAGAAAGAAGCTAAATAAGTGAACGGGAATGCTGTTTGTTTGGTAATTAATGGTTTCTTGTGGTTATTCTTAGGGTAACAAACTTGCGGGTTCATTGGTCGATTAATATTTGTAAGCCCAAATTCAAATTTCAACCTACATTAAAAAATTATTTTGTTTCTATTGTATTTTTTGGTTCGAGTAATAGTGGGTGAAAATAACAAACATGTTTTTTTTGAAAGCTGTGCAGTTCACAGATGGGTAAGTACTGAAATTCTATATTTGTGATTTCTGGAACCCAATACAGTTAATTACATTAGGATATGTCCTGTAACTGCACCCCGTATCTCTTGTCAAATTTGGCATGTACGTTAATTACCTCAGGAAAAATACATGTTAGCTTAATGGAGTAGCTGCTTGTTGTGATAAAGTATAAATTATGTTCCAGACAAGATACATTGTGCAAAATAAGCAAAATCTTAAAAACAGAGATCTATTTATAGCCAGGAGGTGGGTGGGGGTCTGGGAACTAAAATATCCACCCAGGCAGTCTGAGAAAATGTTTGGAGGCTGCAAAGTTGTTCACCTCGGGGTTATCGGTTCAGATCTTGCTGGGATTACTCATGTTCATCACAAGCTGCTACCACCAAAGGGATCTGCTGTGGTCAGCATGGAATGGCCTGCAGGGATGTGACCCCCATCCAAAATCTTGGTGAGTGCATGGGCCTTCCCACCCTGCAAATCTTCCCTGTTTTCTCCAGTTCCTCCTCAGGCAACGTGAATCCAAACATGAGTCCAAAAACCAAACCTTTGGTCCACTCACTCAGCTGCTGGTACCAGCACACCCCCTGGTTTGGGTCCTCTGCATTTCTTTCAGCTATGGATGTAAGGAAAAAAAAATATTAATGTGAGAATGATGAATATCTAGGAACAAATCAAAACACTACCCAGCAGTTTAAAGAGAAAAATGGAGGCACTGCTGGTCCCTGTTGGGAATGGTTTGGGGAAGGAAAAATGAAGATTTTGAGTTTGAAGGCATGAGGATAAATGACCAGAATGTTCCTATGAGTCAAACTGAATGTTGTCCAAGACATATTTTTACCTCCCAGATGTGTTGCATCATTCATATCCACCTCCCAATTATCTCAGCTTTCATGCCATGCTAATACCACCATATTGCCCTTGGACCCTGTGTATCTTCACCACCTCTCCTTTCTTTTTGCTCTCCTCCACAGGGAGACAAACACACACATCTTTATCACAAAATCAGCACCAAAATACCAATTAACACGTGAGTTTCAAAGGTTCTTAATCCCACATAGAGACCAGGGCTCCCACTTGTCTGCAAAACGCATCTTCTAAAACAATTTGACTTCCTGACCCAACAACATGATGGAAGGAAGAGGGTTGTTTTCTATTTTGTGGCCAAATTCCCCTACAAATTCCTCTACAAATTTCTAAAAGTTCATCCATAAGATCCATAATGAGGCATTGCAATTGTATGTCCACATACAGGGAAAAAAAATTAAAATAAAGGAGATTTTGGCTTTAGTGGTCTCTATTTCACATAATACAACATAATCCTTTGGAGTCAGCATTCAGCTTCAGGGATCTGGTTCAGCTGGAAAAGCAGCCTCTTGAAAAAAAAAAAAAATTAGATGTGTGTTTTTGTGGCTGCAGTTAACAACAAACCCAAAAAGAATCATCTTGTGAAAAATACTTGGCTAGAAAGTGTGATAAATATCATATACTCCCTGAATGACTGTGGAAGTCATGGGATTCTGACAGAGCAGGGCATGAATTCAGAGATAACAAATGGAAAGGTGTCTGAATATTCCAGCAGCCTTTCTCCTGGTCTGATGGTGAAGATGGCCCACAAAGCAAACTGTTCAACCTCTGAAATTCTCTGCAAATTCATTCCTTTAGTGCACATAAAGGTTTAAATCTTACAGTTGGAACGTGCATCGTGAAAGTCAGAGACAACAAAAATCCTGACTTTTCCAAAGTGATTTAGGGATTTACACATCTTCTTCTGGTGCAAACTGGAATCATTCCACTGACTGACTGGTTTGACGAGGAATCCAGTAAAAGAACAAGCGAAAGACAAACACGAAGCAAAACAAAACTAGAAATTCTTGGCACCTGGGGATTTGTGTTGGCCAAATGACGAGACTGAATCCCAGAATCTCTGTTTGGAAAGGATATGAAGTCATTGTTCAAATGTGCACATAAACTGGATCTAGAGGGATAAGATTAAAAAAATTTACAGAGTTCAGTCTCATAAAACTATCAATTATACAGGACTGCTTGTGTCCATTTCTGTGAATTTTTCTGTAGACCAAATGTTTTCCTTTACTTCTGGGCAGACCATGGAGCTGGCATAAAATCTGGAAGGTTACTAAAAACAAGGGCCCAAAGATCTGCTTAGCAAACATTTTGTGGTTTCATTCACAGGGCAGTGGGAGGAGTGGGGTTGGCTGCTGTGAAATAGGTGCATGAATTGATTTTATGAATCCATCTGCATTTTGCAGATGAATCCTCTTGCCATTCTTTGAAAGCAGTGCTTGAAGCATCAGGAAAGTAGATTTTCTTCTTCTGGGACTGTGCAAAGTCTCTGCTTTTCTGGTACTTAATTTAATTCAAGTTAGATGAGTTAAATGCAGGCTGAAGTGTGCTCTGGGTGCAGCATCTTCCTGCACTTAGACAAGGGGTATGGTTCATGTCTCCCATTTCTCTGGTTAAACTGAAAAAAAGTTAATCAAACACCAACTTTAAAGATGCTGTTGATTTTCCAGTGTTCTGTATAATCCCTAAAGCATAAAACAGAGTTAAAAGATGTGGAGAACAAGGTATGTAATCCATGAGTTGTCAAGGTTGGACATGGTGAGCTGCTTACCAGAGAGTGTGGGACATTTCTGATGCTGTAGGAGAGGAGCTGGGAAGTGGCAGAGTGCCACTGAATTTTAGTTTAAATCACCCAAAACCAGTTTACACATCTCCCTCACAGAGTCATGGAATGGTTTGGGTTGGAAGGAACCATAAAGACAATCCTGTTCCATGGACAGGGACATCTTCCAAGAGACCAAGATGCTCCAGCCTGGCCCTGAACACTTCCAGGAATGAGGAATTAAGCAACCTGATCTAGTGGGTGTCCATCTCTACTTTGTGTGATCTGGTTTAATTTTCTAGAAACTGGGGTATTACAGGATGGTTAAAGCTGATGGATAGCAAATGATCTGTCCAACCTGGTGTGTTTCTACAACAAAATATTCAATTACTTTGGAATATTTTTTTCATGATCTTTAGGATGCAGCCAAGGAAATATCTCAAAAGGTAGAGTGATTTTGTTGCCTGAACTCTGCTCCTTAAAAAAAACAAAACAAAGAGGAAATCTGAGGTTTGTTCCAAGTCTATCTGAATTCTTTCCCGTGCCCAACTGGGTCAGAAACTTATAAGAACATCTGTCCTGTGAGAATTCTGGTGCTTCCAGCTCCAGCTCATGTTGGAAAAGTCACTTCCACAACTTTTCATGTGGTATTTCAACATCCCTGCTGCCACTCTCAGCCGAGAGAGAGATGCTCAAAAGCACAAACCCCAGAAGGGGATGGGAAGAAACACAGGGATTTTTTACAGGCTCTTTATTTATTGTTCAATTTACATTTTTGTTAGGATAACAGGAAATACTCTGAGTTTGAATGCTAAGTGGCATTGCCATCATTTCAATTTCACTTCTACCTTTTCTTTGCACAGCCTGTGCTCACAAGGCACCTCCTGGATGTCTCTTCCCACCAGCGGACTTCTAGGCTGGAAAATGGAGTGAGATCCTACAGATAGAAAAAGTTGTTCCTTTATTCCCATGGTTTTTAAGACCACAAATGGTTTTTTGAGGAACCACAGGCAGGGTCAGGCTGGTGGCACCCACTGAAAGAGGCACCACGATCCTTCCCAGCTGCCAGAGAAGGAAGGGAAAGGCCCTGTGCAGCCGGATGAGCAGCCAGCAGAATGAAAGGTCAGCAATTTGTCAGGTCAAACAAACCTCTCAGAGTTTCCCATTTGTTATTTGAAGGCTTAACAAGTTATGGAAAAGCATTTTAATTAACAACTCTCCAATTTTAAACTTAAAAGTAATAAGGCACACGTATTTCTTTAAGTGATGTCCAGAGTTCTCCTCCAAAGTTTCAGTTTGACAGATTTCCATTGGGTTTATTGGCTCGAGATGATGTGATTGTGTTTTAATATGAAGAATTAATAAAAGATATATGAACTCATATTTATATAACCCAGTACAAAAGGGTCAGTGCTTTTCCCACTCTAATTTTCTTCGCAGTTTAGATTTAAATGAATTTGATTCTTCAAGGAAAAACGTCATGACATAAAGACACAACCCCCACACTCTTTGACTCCCATCACCCTCATTCACCAGAAAAGAGAAGGGGGAAAAAAAGAAGGAAAAGGGAAAAGTAAAACTCAGACTATCCTAATTTGTATTGACTTCATTATTCTCTAGATAAAAGGCTACTCAACATAAATGAGGACGCTGGGTTCAAACTTTTAGAGAATTCACATATTTACATCAATTTTTAAAGGGTTTTATAACTAATGAACTCAGATTTCTTTTGGCATGGCATAAAATCCATTTGTACAGTTTTTAATTAAGAATGCAGCCTACGCAATTAAAATTAAGGGTAGAGACTTCATCAGATGTCCTGTGAGAACCGCAGTCGAAAAAATTATGTTAATGCTGGATGTCCTAAAAGCATTCTCTGAATGTTGGAAACACTTTGTGAGGAATTATTTCTGCTATACAATAAGGATTTATTTAAAGTTGAAAATTAGGAGCGTTTAATTTTGGAGTGCTAGGAACTTATTTATCACTAACCACTTTGGCATTTGTCATAGTGCTGTCAAAGCAGATGGGATCATTTACAACTGCCTCAATTTTCCTAAAAAAATCATAAATTCATATCTGTACATAAATTTATATATATACATACATACATATATGTAGACTGAGACATGCACACAATCTATCATGCAAATAATGCAGATGTAGCCAAGGGAATGCCTAATGCAAATTTTAATATTTTAAGTGACAAGAGCCGTTATTTGGGATATTAAGAGACTTCTTTGTCGAAATGATTAAAATGACACTTGAAATAACTACTGAAAATTATAAATAACTCATTTCAAAGTTGTGAAAGCTATATAGGAAAATCAAGTTTGATGTAAGTGGAAGGTGTTAAATGAGCTCCCTAGAAAACAGTTTTCTCTTCAGGAAGCGATGCAGCAGGATCAATTGTGGGATGGGTTTTCTCATTTCCCAAACTCTCTAGATCAGCCTGGAAATAACTCCTTTAGTGGTGAGTTTAACTGGGCTTTTCAGAGTGGGAGATGCTCAAGGAGGAATTCAGAGAGCGAGTGGAAAGCGCGGAGGATAAAACCACAACAAAACAAAGACCTGATCCATTCCTGTGCAATTCCGACCTCTTCCTTCACACTAGGTGCAGGGATTTGCTTTCTTCCCTTTCCCCATTTTCCCTTTTTCTTTTCAACATGGTTTAATGCAATAAAAATGTTTTATATTTAGAAGAGTAACAAGGGAGCTGAGGCTTAGCCTTGGAAGGCAAGCCAAATTTCATAAGGATTTTAAAGTGTAGAATAAGAAGGTTTGGCTCACAGGAGAAGTCATTTCCAAGCCAAACTCCTGACAGGAATAAATGTGCAAAGGAGAGGGGGACACAGGTTTTGGGGAGGAAAGAGGCTGTGGTGATGGATGCAAACCAGGCAGGAAGGAGCAAAGGTTGCAGTGGCCATGACTCACACTGGGATGGGCAACCACTCACTCAGCAGTGGCCATGTGAAAAGTATTCCATAAAACAGAGAGATTAAAGCCTGAATTCCATGGATTCTAATACTTGAATTCAACAGGTTTTAAAGCATGGATGTAGGGTAAAATAAGGTGCTTCTCACTCCAGGCAGAAGCCACCAAAATTCAGCTGCAGTTCTCATCTTGACGAGCTTTGCGGTCTCAGCTCCGTTACTCAGAGCTCATAAAAAAACCCCAGTTTTAATCTTTTTTAGCAAGCAGACGTTAGTCAAAAAAGGGAAAAGATGCTCACAACTGAGTTATAGGTGGCTCTTATCTTTAGAGAGGCCAGTCAACAGCTCCCAGCTAAATCATAAATAGCAAAACGCTTACATAGCATCCACCACGGAGGTAATTCTCCTCTAATTTACATCGGGTTTACATCACTGGAGCTTTTTCATTTTCACTGGAGCTGCTCGAGATTTACTTGCTTATGAATCAGAGTAGAATCAGGCCCCCAAATAGCTGCCTATGGCCAAAGATAACATTCTGGCCACAAACCTCATTTTTGTTCTTTCCTCCACCCACAAGCCAATAAAATTACACAAGACCTGGACCTGAGAGGCCCCCAGATCCGGGCCAAAAATAAATACAAAAATACAATAAAATTTTAATGTGGGGGCCTCGTGCAATCTTGAACCAGTGCAATATTTAACTGTATGAACAAAAGATGAAACAGCAGCCAAGAAATACATTTCACCTATAATTCCATAAGAGCATAAGGAAGAAAGAGCAAGGAAAAGGAGGAAAAAAATCATCCCATAAAATAATAGTAATACCCAGGAACTTTAAAATACCCATAAAATTACAGTACTAAATTATTAGTGCCCATTTTAGATATTCTTTGAGTTTGTCAGAAACTTTTGATGAAAGGCTGTCAAGAGTTTCAGAACGAGAGGAATAAAGTGAGGCCAAGGAAAAAGATCTACTAAGAATATTAAAAGCAACGTGCCTGATCCACTGGTGCCAGTGCCTGGAAAGCCAAACGAGGCACATTCTTAAGAATTTCCTGTCCTGACAGCAGCATCACCTCCCCATTGGGAATTTCCTCCAGGAGAAAATGTGGAGAGGGATGTGTGGGTTCCACCCCGTTGCAGTGACTTTGCTGAGTCACTACCTGAAGAAAGGTTAAAAATCCTTTTAGTACCAATCCAGGATTTCAAGCAACTTAATCCAGCCTGAACCACCAAATAAACCCAGCTCAACTCATCCCAACCAAAGCACTGGGAAAGCAGCACAGGAGCACCAGAGCTGTAGCAATGCTTCACTCCCAAGATCTGCACAATCGACCCTTCAGGCACTCCTGGCTTGCCCAGAGCTGGGTGAGACTCTGAGAATTTAAGAAAAGTAGTGATGCAGTACAAGAAAAGCCTGGGGTTGATAAGGAAAATGCAGAATTAGGTCTTTTTCTTTCTAATTAAGTTACCACCAAACTGGAAGGGTTATTGGCCTTATCGAGGCCAGCGCAGTTTCTCCAAAGGAATGAGCAGGTCTGCTGTGATTTGCCTTCAGGAAAATCCCCTGCAAAAGTGCAATAGTCAGAGCTTGTGTCATAAATATATGGAACTTCATGTAATGATTTATAATTTATAATTTATAATAGTCAGCTGGACCATCTATTCTGACTCCTCTTCAGATCTTGCCCTTATTTGGCAGAATACCAAAGGTTGTGTTTAGTTTCAGTGGGATTTTAAGCAGAACTTGAAATTGTATCAAGCACTTGTTGGTGGAAGCTCTTGAATTACTCCAGTCTGATAATGAGAGTATTCAAAAACTTTTATTTTTACCCAGAGCCTTTTAACTGGCAAAATCAATTTAAAATTATATCAGAGTATATCTACACATATATTTATATCTATGGATTTATACAATCATGTAGATTAAATAAAAGCTTTTAGTATGAATTATTTTCTTTAAATTTTAGAGTTGCTGGATGTGCTGTGAATTTAGTCCTTCTGTGGGTTTATGGATAGGAAGGGCACCACCGGGATTCATGTTTTATATCAAAATTACATTTGGATTGAGGGATCTCTCAGATCCCTGTGCCTCAGTTTCTGCAGCTGGATCATGGACCAGACAGCACTGGCAAAGTACTGGGAGCACTGGGATGAACTGTTTGATGCAGCACTGGGTATTGTTCTCTCTGCTGCAGCCTCAGGAGGATTTTTCCCTGGGGTTATTTGGTAATTGATAATTCCCCGCGATAGAAACAGAGGAATGAAGCAGCAGTGGGCAGAGGGGGTGGCTTTTCTGGATTGGTTTCCCCATGTTTGGCTTGTAATCTGTGTAGGGAGGTAAATGTGCTGTCGAAAGCAGAGAGGATTGGAGAGCAGTGAGTGCTAAAGGTGACTACGTGCACTCCTGAAAAAGATATAGTGCAGCCTGAGCAGTCCCAGACTGTCCCATCAATTCCCTCTAAACCATGACCTGGAGAAATCACCTTCGAGCTGACAGGGGCTTAGGCAATATTTCAGAATCTGGTCAAGATTTTACAACACCAGATACTGTTTCATTCTCCGGGCTTTCTCTGACCAAAGAATTTTGAACTGGGGCAAACTGTCAAGTATGCAGCGGTTTTGTAAAGCAGACAGCAAGCCAAAGAAAACTCTGCTGAGAACACCACAGTTATTGATAAAGAGCCTGCACAGCAATAACGAGATGGACAAACTCTGTAAAAAAGCAGGGGCTGGGGGGAGATGGGGAAGGGGCTTTGTCAGGGCTGATGCTGAGCAGCTTCCCAGCCACGACTGCAGCCAGAAAGTCAAGCTTGGCTTCAGAAAGCTGCTGCTGCTTCGGTGTAAAACCCTAAATCAGCACAGATGCAAGTTTGCTCAGAGACTTTTCCCATGCTGGAGCATTCCCGTTGTTTCCTGCCAAAGCCTGTGTTGCAACCTTTGGCATGCAAGTGTTGTAAGGTTGTTTTGGTTTTTATAAAACGCTGTAATAATCGTGATCCAGATCTCGTTGTGCAGCAATCTTGTGGCACTTGGAGTTCAGTCATTCAGCAGAAGTTATGTATTTCTTCTACTGCTCAAATGAAATGCCTCCATTTCTCGTAATTATTTCTGACATTTCACCCATTATTCCCTGAGCCTCCTCAAAGGACGTAAATAACTCATAATTCTCTTGTGAAGGCAAGTGTGAGCTGCAGAAATGTAAACACCACGACATTGCTACAGCTCAGCCCTCAAAACAGGCATGGTGGGGTGTGCAAGGAGCGAGGGAGAGCAAAAAAATAAAAATTTGCTATGGTTGGTGCCTCTACTAAAAGAGTTGGGCCGATTTCTCCTCTTGAAGATATCCAGGACTAAACATCAGGAGCAATTAAAAAATTGTGGTCTTTTGTAAATTGCTCCCAGAAGAAATCTTGGAAATCTTTCATTTTAGTCCTTTCGGTCCGCTGAAGCATAAAGCTATTATGAATGAACAAAAATACTAGAGAGAAAATTGAAATACAACAGTAATTAACAATATGAATATATCAAAATCCAACCCAATGGGCAGGATAGGGCCATCAGACATTTAAACATTTGAGTGACGGGCAGGTAGGGCACCTTTGATGTCACTTTCCCACCAAGGAATGACTGAAAGATGAGCAATTCCTCCTGATAGAGGGATGCTCTCATCATTTCAGTCTAAAAACCTTATATTCGAGGTGCCCATCTTGTTTACCTTTGAATAATAAGTAATAATTCTCATTTTAGGATCTTCTTTTCTGTTGCCATATGCTAAATGTCAACAAAGGATTATAGGGAAAATCATTGGAAATGTGCAGCTATCACAAATAGAGATTTCCCTCTGGGTTCTCTAATACTTTACAGACAAATGTTAAAGATTTATTGCACATGAACATCAAACATGGTTTTACTACAGTTCTCATTTGGATCAAATTGACACATTTTACATTCATTTTAGCCTAATGAGATTCTTTCACTACACATTATATTCCAAGTGACCTCGTACATGAAATTTGTGGCATGGAACAAACCCACTGGTATAACAAAGCCTTTTCCTGACCAACTTTTGGACTTTTTAGAAAAGAAAAGAAGGAGTTTAGCAAGGTCATGAGTCTTGAACATGCATTTATTCATCAGTGCTCAAGAAAAAATTAACACAAATACTGTGCAGATTATCACGTTTCTCCAAATTTCCATTTTCAGTGTTCACACCTCAGGAGTCTTTTGAACTTTGATTACAATCTGAATATTCAACGCTTTGGGTCCAATCCAAATATTTATATTTATACCTGAAATAGCAACGGATTTCTAAAGAATTCCTGGAAGAATTTTGCCTCTGGTGGTCAGAATCATGCCCCCAATAACCAACAAAATCCCAGATGCTGGAATCTGACTTTTGAGAGCAGTTCACTGCAAAACCTTTCCCGAGGTTTTGCATTTTACACAATGCAAAATTTGCTTTTGCAGGAGATTCAGTGATTTAGAAGGGAAAAAAATTTTAAAAAAATAAGTCCTTCTTTTGGCTTATCAAAGCAATTAGTAATGGAATGTAAGTTTTTAACACTGTGCTGTAGTGTTGTACCAGGGAAAGGTAGCAGATGACCTTGAAAGGAGGTGAAAGGAGACTAGAAAATGTTAATTAAAATTATTAGTGCTGTTTGAGGTGCTTATCTTGTTTACTGCTAAGGTGTTGCTCCCTTCTGCATAATTAGGGGTAATTTTACTTACTTTCAAGTCTGTAATTTTAAATATCACAAAGTTTTATCTTCCAGCAAGAAGTAATTCATTATTGGTTTGTATGTAGCTGCTTGATGTTTTAATCAATATATGCAACTTCCACAAAGTCTGTTAGAATTTGTCAGGAGGTTTTATACATCTTTTATAGTGCAGGATTAGGCATGGTATATGAAGCTGAAATCCCATTTAGTAATGAAATTTAAACATAATTCTGTGTTTATGATGTGAAGATATATTTTGACTTGATCTGTCCTTTTACATTTCCCTTTATCCACGATTATTGGAGGACAATGGTATCAGGAAAACAAACCACAGTGAAGTTAAATCCATTTGAACACAAAGAGTTACTGTCAGTTAATCCTAATAGAGACAATACCCATTTTTTAACTAAACTGCTTAAGAAATGAATATGTCTTGCATGCTTTCAATTTGTTTCAAATCCTAATATGCGGAGCTCTTTGCTGTTGTCTAATATTTGCATAAAATATTTAATCTTGTACTTTAAATTAATGATATTAAAGGTCTAAATGTTTGAAAAATGTTGTTGTCAGAACAATGTAATCTTTTCTCTCCAGACTTTCTTCATATAATTGTGGTGCCCTTATCCTAATATACTTGTAACCTTCCTCTGCATTGTCCTGCTTTGAATGTTCTCTTCCAGGACTTTCTTTATTTAGAGATTTCCACACTTTTTTTTTTCTTTTTTTCTTTTTTTTTAATAATATTAAGAAGTGGGGCAGGGAAGTTCCTCTGCTCTCCAGGACACGCAGTGAGAAGAAATATTCCCAAAATACCTCATAAGTCAAGGTCTGGACATCAGGGTGTGGGGCAGGGGCAAAGAGGGGGCTCATTTTTAATTTTGCTGCTGTGATAAAAATACTGCTGCTCTTTTATCTTCAGCAGAGCAATTAAAGCCATGCAGGGCACTTGAAACCCTGTCATTTTTAACCACTGGCAGAGTAGGTAGGAAGAAGCCTACCATTGCCATGAGGCTTTAATTAAACCATAAAAAAATGGGAAAATGTCTTCAGGAGCACATATTAAAATAGGCAAGGAGCTTCAGTTCATTTTCATAAATTTACTGAATATTGAATTGGTTGAAAGTTTGCTGGCTTAATATCACAACAACTTAATACAGTTGTTTTATAAGGGAAGAGACCCTTTTTTGTTGTGTTTCCTCTCAAATAACTCAACCATGCCAACTAAGGGCTTATGCTGAGGTGGTACAATTAGGTGGTTAATAAATTAAACAAATCAAAGGAAGGATGTGCTCTGAGGCACACAGAAGGGTGGCTGGGCAGGGCTGGGGGACCGTGTCACTGCTGTGAGGCACACAGAAGGGTGGCCCCATGGCCTGGCTGGGGCAAGGCAAGGAGCCTTGATGGCACCAGGATTAATCCTGGAGAAAGAGCTACAAACATGAGTTTCATTAAAGGGGGAAATCAGGAAGAAATCAGGAAGAAATTGTTCCCTGGCAGGGTGGTCAGGCCCTGGCACAGGGTGCCCAGAGCAGCTGTGGCTGCCCCTGGATCCCTGGCAGTGCCCAAGGCCAGGTTGGACATTGGGGCTGGAACATCCTGGGACAGTGGGAGGTGTCCCTGCCATGGCAGGGGTGGCACTGGATGGGATTTAAGGTCCCTTCCAACAAAACCTTTCCATTCTAAACAGGCAGGTGCCAGTGTTGGTGCCAGGACTGCACTCTTGAGGATGGGAAGAGCTTCATGGCATTTGGGGTCTGCTGGGTGACATGCAAGGGATGCAGCCTGTTTCAATTAACCCCTGCATGCACCTCATGGTCACTGGAAACTGAACAGCAGCTCTTTGGCAGCTCATGGTGGTGATGCAGAGCCTCCCTGAGCTCCAGGGACCCCAGCACTGGCACACACACAGATCCTGGGCCAAGGAGAAAAGTCTGGGGTGCTGCAGGGCTCTGGGAGGATGAGGAGCACCAGGCTGCCTGCTGGAATTCCTTAATTCCCATTCCTCAGCTCCAGGAGGTCTGCCTTCACTCTGACTGCAGGTGCTGCTCCACACCACCCTTGCAGGAGGAGCTGGAGCAACCCTGGGCAGCCTCCTTCAGGGAAAGCAGAGCCAAGGTGCTGGCACTGCCAGGAAGGATGCCCTGGAGCAGCTTGGGTCTCTGGGCTACTCCTCTCT
>CM031862.1:1542444-1564336 GCA_018697195.1 Certhia americana
GGTGGCACTGGGATGGCTGTGGTGGCACTGGGATGGCTGTGGTGGCATTAGGAAGCTGTGCTTTCACTGGTGCCTGCTCAGAAGCAGCAGCAAGTGCAGAGCAGTGACACTGGGGGGGGGAAAAATGGAATTAATTCAGCTTGGAGAAACAATAGGAGAGGAAGGCAGTAAGGCAAAGAGGCACATGAAGGATCTCAAGAGCAGAAGACAGCGATATTTCCAGGGATTTATGTGGCACTAAAAGGGATGTATTATGGCAAGTAGATGAAAGGACATATTATACTGCCATATTTGATGCATGGCCACATAATCACACTAAACTGAATTTTGAATAAGAATGGAAGAAGATTCCTGTAGTCAGTTGGAACTACAGGGAGAATTTAAATAGTGGACCTAACAATCTGAAGGGTTTTCTTTTGTGGTATGGGGTGAACACCAGAACAGCTGAGAACAGCCATGGGAAAATTCAGAACACAGCTTCTCAAAATTTCTGGGGTTTTTTGTTGTTTTAATGGTGGATCAGGTGACAGCCAAATGTCACCTGCACTCCATGGTGTGGCTGTTCCAGCACTGGGCACTGCTGACTCAGCAAAATGTGCCACAAAGTTTTTCTCCAGGACCCTGCTCTATCTTTGAAGATCCCTCAGGCAAATGGTGACTGAGTCCAGGCATTCTCTTTGTCTCCAGATGGATTTCCTCAAGGGCAAAATCTCCAAGGACATTGCCAAACTTCATGATTTTTACCTTCCTTCTCCCCCCATCCATGTCAAACCTTGAACTTGGCACAATTAACATTCCCCCAGTCTGGATTCCCTTGCAAGGCTCCCGTGCCAGAGCAGAGCTTGAACAGAACTTGCTCCAAGTCTGATGTTTGTAAGGAAGCCCAAAACCTGGGGAATTTGGGGTTGTTTGTTCCAAAAACATTTCAAACAGTTCCAGTGACATCTAGTGGGGAGCAAACCCCTGCGAACGGCTCCTGCCTTACAGAAAAATCCCATTATCCTTTATTTTCTTTTAACCCACTGGGCAATAGTTTCCTACTGAAAAAAAACCCCTCAGCTGTGGTTTGTGTGCCATACACCATGATTGAAAAATAGTTTCATAGTCCACTGAGAATTTCTTCTTTCTGGAAACATTTCATCTATTAAGGACCATTTGGAATTTTCTCTGGGACATTCCACTATATCTAAAAAAAACTCATGGAAGAAGGTCATGAAGCCTTTGGAAAACAAACAACAACAACCACCACAAACTCTTAGAAATTTAAATTACTCAGAGAACAACAATAAAAATCTCAGCCCTATTAAATAGAAATGCAACTAAATATAGTTAAAGTGAAGTAAAATGAGCTTGGAAGCAAAACCAGGTCATCCTTCTCTCCCTCCCATCTCCTGTTTTCCTCTGCATTGTCTCCCTGTGCACCTTTGCTGCTGAGCGTGGTTGTGGAAGGGGAGGCTGCAAACATCAATCAGGCACAGCCAAATCTCTTCTCTTTTACTCAGGGTGAGTAGAAGCTTTCCTCAGAAGCCCTCATTGATTCCATAATATCCTTTTTTTCCCCTCCTCTCTGAGGCACTGTGCAGTGTTATCCTGATTTAAGGAGCAGCTGAAGTTTTAGGGTTATGTCAGTTCTGAGCAAGGTTCCTGAATCAGACAGGTTTCCAGTGGAAATGTCCCTGTCTGTGGCAGGGGGTTGGAACTAGATGATCCTTAAGGTACTTTCCAACCTACACCATTCCATGATTCCCAAGGCATAAATTCACAAATAAATTAATTCATCTCCGAGCGGTGGAAATCCAAAGATCTGCAAGTCAGACCCAAGAGCTGTGTTTTGAAAGCAGAAATATTCTAGCAAATTGTGGAATGTTTTCCCTAAAATGAAAAAAATTGCACCACTAAATTTAGGAGTGGATGCACACATGTCCACAGCATTTCTGCTTCCTGATCTATGGGATCATTGCAGGATTTCCTGCACTTTTCCAACAGCAGTACCAGAGGGAAAATACAATATTACCTGAGGGTTGTTAGCTTGACCTGGTGACAAAGGAATCCCAGAAAGTCCAGAAGCATCAAAGCTTTGAAAACCACAAAAAAGATTTTGAAGTTTTTCCAGCCAATAGAGCCTGTGTGGGTTTGCAAAATTTGCCTGAAAATTTCACAAGGATTCCACTTCTCTCGAGGTTCCAGTCCTCCCCTTGATCCCAGATATAGCCTCACAAATACATATGAAAAAAAAAAAAAAAAGAAAGAGAAACATTATTTAGAGTTTTTGTTTTTCAAAGTTGCGGTTTTATTTTGCAATAAATTTTGGATGCAGGCTCTAAGAATCCTGTTCCTGGGACAAGGGCAGCTGTGTTTCAGCAAAGAGACTGCCATGAGTCACCCATTTTCTTTCTCTCTCGTTTCTGTTTTCCTTAATCTGAAAAAGAAAATAATAATCCAGACCAAGAAACATAAGCTTTACTGCTCGTGGATGGGAAAGGCTGGGAAGTTCTGTTCCCAGGTCTTGCAGAGGAGTTGGGGTGTGAGCAGGAAACCTCAGTTCAGCCTCTGCATCTCAGTCTTTTCCTTAAACTGGGCTTAAACTGGGCTGGACTGGATATGAGACCCTCACAGCTGTCAGTGGTGCACAGAAATCCAACTGCTTAGATGATGTGGAGCCTCTTCCTTGTTTATATCTATAAAATATTATAGATATAAAATTATTATTTTATATTTTATTATATAAAGGCAGGGAAAATTTATTTCAGCCGTTTCCCAAACTTTCTCTTTTCCTCCTCAGGTTATTGTTTCAGTTACCATAGAGATTTTGGGCTCCCACCAGAATTGGAGAAGGATTCGCTCTGGAGGTTCTCTCCCAACCAAATTGGATAACTTGGAGAAATTCTGGGCTAACTAATCCCTGCTTCATCACAGTGCATTAATTAAAAAATTAATTCATGCTTGTAAATCACTTGCAGTTACTTAGAGAGAAGCAAAAATATTTATGATGTCCCACTTTTAGTTGCATGGAAATTCTTGGAAAATGCGTTTTGGCATTCTTCCTTCCAGAAGCACCAAATTGTTTTTATTTTATTTGTGGTTCTTGTGAAGGAGAAAAAAAAAAAATCAGATTTCTCTTTGTAGCATTTATTTGGTTTGGTCTAAAATTCCAAGGAAAATGCATTCCTTTTAGCAAGGACATTTCTTGGTCTCTGTTATGCACTCAGAGGCCTTGAGGTCAGAGGGTAAATTTGTCTTAGCTGCAGCTTATTTCCATGGGCTGAATCTTACATGATTAGAAGTGTTTGGCCACTACTGGGAGAGGTTGGAGAGAAAGGAAGGTCAGGTGGGTGTCTTGGGAGAAAATCAGAGAGAATTACTATAAAATATGTGCAGTTAAGTGAGAAAATCAGCATCTGCTGGCTGTTTGTTCTCTTTCTGGGTTTTTTTTTGGAATTGCAAGAAATGCTACGAACATGGTTTTGGTTTGGTCGCAATTCTGGAGGGGAAAAGGGATGAAGATGGAGGTGGGAGCTTTGGCAAGGTGAGTAGGAGGCGTGTATTGACAAAAGAAGCAGAAACAGCAGCTCCATTTTCCACGATGGCTTCAACCCTGTGGAGGATAAATTAGGTAAAGAGAGAAACAAGCCTCCTCTCCAGGTTTCCATCAGCCCCACTTAGAAAAGTCTTCCACAAAAATTTTCTCCATTCTCCCAGTGCAAGCAGGAGAGCCAGGAATCACTGCAGCCACCCACAGTGGCAGAATAGGCTTCCCCCACTTGCAGATTTTGGGGAACCATCGCCCAGGGTTGGGGTTCAGGCTGTTTCTTTCATTTGGGAGATGTGGAGGTGGGAGGTGACTTTGGGAGATGTTGCTCTACCTGAAACAATCAAAACTGAAAGAGGGCAGGTTTCACTCCCAGAGGGCAGGATTAGATGGGATATTGGGAAGAAATCCTTGGCTGGGAAGGTGGTCAGGCCCTGGCACAGATTCCCAGAGAAGCTGTGGCTGCCCCTGGATCCCTGGCAGTGCCCAAGGCTGGGTTGGGAATTGCCCTCTCTGATGAACACACTTCAAAACTGCCTTCCTCTGGATGATCCTGCTTGGCATTTGTCTGTCACAGCAGCAAATTCTGCCTGCCCAGGTCCTCCTGAACCCTGATTTACCACACACCTCTCTCACTTCCTGAACTTTGTCTCTTTCAGAGTGATTCATTATAACCAGTCTGGAACAGGGAATCTATCAAAGCACTGAAATGCTGGGAAAGTGGAGAGAATATTCCAATAATAACTGGTGGCTGCAACCCCATCAGCACAGGCTGCCTGGAGAAGTTTCCACCTGCCTTGGAGAGACTCCATTTCTGATCTCTTGATGTTTAATGCGGTGAATATTAAGTTAATGTTTAAAAAGTTGTAGGGTTTATTGTATGTGTTGTCCTTCCAGGGGTGCTGTGAAGTTCCTGTGAGAGGCTGACCACCATCCAGCATGGCTGGCTCCAGGATCCAATCAATAAAACCTGAGGAAAGATGCCACGGTGCTGTCCAGCCCTTCCCACATCTTTCCCAGCTGCATCCAGCCCTGCTTCTGCTGCTCCTCCTCTGCTTTTCTTGCTGTAATTTCCATGGCCAGAGCTGGGATTTATCCCTGAGTGCCAGCAGAGAGGAAAAAGTTTCCAGTTTGTTGTTGCTTCTACAGGTCCATGGTGAAGGAACCTTCTACACCTCCTCACTTTTCCAGTGGTGGCAGAGGAGCTCATTCTCCCCCGAAAATCCTTCCCTGGGCTCAGACCAGCATCCCCCTGCCACAGGAGCCTGTGCCTCGGTTCTGCTGATTTAACTGAGTCAGGCAGGCTGTGCTCAGGCAAAAATGATGTCAAAGGGGTAAGACAAAGAGTATTGTGTTTGGCCTATCTTGCAAGAAATTATGCGTCGAGGAAGAATAGCACGGAAGTGGAGTAAGTACAAAACACACACTGAAGTGTCTCGTCGCTTCCCCGAGACAAAGGCAGACAAAATTAATCAGCAGTGATTTGTTGTGCCAGAAAACGCACGCTCCTGACTATCTCTGGCAGATTATTGCCAAGGAAATAGTTCCTCAATATCCCAGGCACATTCCTGACCTGTATATTATGAAGTTATTTCTGCTTTATGATTTGTAACCTGTAAAATGCCTGTGATCTTAATAAATGAGAGCTTGTTGCCTCCTGAAATCCGCTGTATTTCATCTCTTGCTTGCCTCCTTTGGCAGTGTTGTTATTTAGGCTGAGTTAGCATTAGTATTCTCCCTGAGCATATCCACTTCCATGAATCCGATCTCATCGCTGCCAGCGAGCACCCTTAGGACACGGTGACACCATCCATATGACATATGATCATGGGTGGAAGCATAGCTGGAGGCTTTATGGAAAACACTGAGGATTTCCCTACTTGGACCTTTTTATATTTTTTTAATCTTTTTTTTTCCATTTCCCCATGGGGAAATATCATGGATTTGTTTAATTGTGTAAATCGAGCCTACGACCTGCGGTTGGTTCTTGTAACTTAATAGTAAACCTGTAGAAAGGAAACTATACAAGGCTGTCTTATTGACAGTGTTCCTATAGTACAATTCAAATTGCCTGAGGTGCAGCCTGGCACAGCTTCTGAAAATAAAGATATTTTCCTCTGTCATTTACAGGAAGTTTTCTTGCTGTTTACAGGAGTTTTGGGTGGCAGGAGAATCCAGGCTGCTGCTCTCAGGGGCATCCATCCGTCTGGGAGCAGCACATGGAGCCACCCATGATCAGACACATGGGAAAATATTCAATATTCATAGAAAAAAAAAACCAACTATGAATCCTCTCCATGCCTCCCAATGCTTAAAAACAGCACAAAAGGCTGCAAGTTGTCCTTGCTCTATCAATTAAATGACACCAAGAGAAAATAAAATGATACCAAAAGTAATTTAGAAACCAAACCTCACAGGGTCAAGCCTGGCATTGACCCTTCACACCACCTAAATTGTTGCATCCACTTTCTCTAGCCACTAAAATATAGTTCTGTATGTTCAAAATAAAAATAGGGGTGCATTTGGATTATCAGGAAGAATTTCCAGCATTGATGCCCAAGCATAGGGGTTGTGCTGAGGGGGCATTTGGGGTGGCAGAGATGTGCAGAGGGCAGCCCTTACCCCAAAATTCCTAAACAGCTCCAGATGGTACAAGAGCTGAAAAATCCAGACATCTCCTGAAGGCGTTTTACGAGTGCATACAGAGAAACTGCCGAAAATATAACTGTTAGTGAATAAAATGGAAATTAGTGCTGTTGTGTTCACCTGTAAGTTTTTCTTTAAAGCCAGTGATTGCATTTGAAACCTGCAATTCTCAACAAAAAGAGAAAAGTTCAGTGCTGATTGCTGGATATTTGGACCTCCCAGTGCAAACATTAACTGGCTGAGAGGCACTCTGGAATGTAATGAAGGAAACAATACTGGGAATGGAGCCAAACGCAGAAACACTGGCGCCTGCAACCTAGGGATTTGCCTCCTAGTAATAGGAGCTGAACAAGGCCCAGCACTTCTGTTAGGCTGGAAATGACATACTGTGATCCTTGACTTAGCCAAAGGGATTTTAAATGGAGGAAAGAGCTGGCAAGACAAAATCTCCTGCACTTTTCACAGTGTTTTCTAAAACAAGCAAAGGAAATCAGGAGAAAAGACTGTAGTCTATTACATTTGATCCAGTTAAGTCAAGAGTGGAAGCTTTTTAACTGCTGTTATTATTTTTTATACTTTCTCATCATGTCACACCACCCAGAAAGCACAGACATAAAGCAGAAACTTGAAACTGCTTTCATTCAAGAAGAAGGGCACCCCAACATTGCGTTATTGACAGGAGGGCTGCAAAAACTGACAGCTGCAGAAATTGTACAGTTGAAGTTCAATTCCCAGGAGCAGGAACAATATACTGATGGTATTAATTCCGTTTGGAATTGTTAAAATAAGAAAAGGTTATGGGCTGAGGAAAGGACCTGGTATTTTTTTTTTTCTTCTTCTTCTTCTTCTTTTTTGCTTGTAACAAAGGCGAACCTTCCTTCTTCCCTGGTGTCCTTGGACTGTCATCTCCAACCTTTTGAAACTGTATCTGATTATCCATGTGGCAATTAATCATAATTAAGCAGGCTTGAGATTTGGAAAGGTACAAAGAAGGTGGCTATAGATCTGGCTTTTGTCCTGAGCAACCTCTTTTTTTTTTTTTTCCCTCTTTTTTTGGCTGCTGAATCTTGTGTTTGGAGCCATGAGAGGGTGGACTGGAAAACTGAGAAGAGAAAAAAAAAAAAAAAAAAAGAGAGGCAGAAAAAACAGTGTGTGCATGTGTTTTAACATCAGAGCCCTGAGCATCCTGGTTGCTCTTTCTTTCTCTTTTTGGACATCACAGTCCCTAGAAACTAAGTTCCAGCAAACTTGGAAGCAGTCCGTTTCCAAGAGGAAGCTAGGTAACAAATTACCTTTCTAATGCCAAGTGATTTGGATCCATTCTTACAAACCAGATTTTTTCAATTTATTACAGGAAAACATTCAATCATTATACGCTGGCACTCTGTCTGGGGCACATGGAATACCATTCTACCCACTCCGCCCACATCCAGTTTTTAAAGGCTTAGAAAGCCCAGAATGTCTTCTTATTAAATGTTTTATATATTTATAATTAAAATACTGGGCTGGCATTAGAATCATTTTAACAGATGTAACCTGACACAGGCTTTCTCTGCCCAGGGTCAGGCTGGGAAACAATGACTTCTTTAACTCCTGCGTTCTGCTCAGGTTTCTGTTTGCACATGGGTCCAATTTGTCCCATTTATGATTAGGTTTAAGTAAGTTGATGTGCTATTTATTTAGGAGAATTGCCATTTCAGACTATTACCATATTCCCTACAATATACATTACAGTGTGGTCTATGCCTGCACTGTCCATTATTAGGTTATTATAGTCCCCAATATGGTCCCAATTCACCAAAACAACAACAACTGACTTGATTCAGGCATTAAGTGATTTACTGCAGCTCTTTAGGTTGGAATTAATGTACACACTGCTCGCAAAAGCCAACACCCCCCTGCTCGCCCCCAACCCTGAAGGCTTACAAGGGCCATGTGCTGGCATGTGAAAGAGACTTAAATGTCTGTGTAATTGGTTTAAACATCGAGTATCAGCCGTGGACGGGGAAAACCACCGGGTCCGGCTTGCAAAACGCCAGATCAAGGTGCTGCTCCAGGGTGGGAGAATTGGATTTACCTGTGGGAGCTGCTGGGAAGACCTTACGAGCCAACCCATCCCGAGAGCACGAGTTTATCTCTGCTCCTGATAAACCACGGGCACGGCAGCCAGGCAGGAGTGGGGGTAATTTATAATGACTGGCCTCAAACATATGGCCGGGTCTCTGCACTCCCCCTTCCCTTGCACAGCCCCTGCCCTGCCTCCGAGGAGGTTTGTTCCATCCAAAGCCCTTTTCAGCAGCTCTTCAGCTCCCCCCAGCTGTGGAGACCCAGCCCCGTGCTCTGCCAAATTCCAAATCGCCTTCCCCGTGCCGTGGGCACCATCGTCCTGAGCCCCCGCAGCTCGGGTGGATGCTCCTGCCCTGCCAACTCCGGAATCCACTCGCTCTCAGTCTCAGAGAGTGGCTGTTTTTCTTGAGCAGGGGATCAACAGCTGGAATTCACATAATAATAAATTAATAACCGCAGCCCCGGTGCGCTCCAAAAGCTGCAATAAAACATCTCCATCACCTCCACCAGCTCTCCCTGACATACATCTCGCTCCTTTCCCTCACACTCAGGTCGCTGGGCACTCTTCCTTCACCTGGGAATTGGCCTGGAGATCCCCAATTTCCTCTTGGAAGGCTTTATCCCCCAGCTCTGCTGGGCACAGAGTGAGGTGATGCTGTTGTACCATGGTGGTCATTCCTTGAAGGGATTCTGTTCCCATGGGGTGCATCATCCAGGTGGGAATCCCTGGATTTTGGAACTATCAGGGTGACCATGAGGAGCAGGTGACCCTGAGGAGCCTGTGATGGGACAACAGCAGGGGATGGTGCAGTGCCCTGGAAGGAGAAATACTTAAAGAAGCATGAAGAGCCTGGAAAACAAGGATTTGCTGCTGAATTTCCAACTCTGGTACACACTCAGCTCAACAGGCAGCAGTGGGGCCAGCAAAGAGGGTGAATTCCAGCAACAGGAGAAGAAAAAGTGGGAATACAGTTTGACCTGGATGTGGGGGAGCTGAAGGTGCTCATCAGAGTGGTGACCAAGACATTCCCATCCAGACCAGGGCTGAGGCTGTGGAAGGAGCTGAAATCTGAGCTTGTTGCTTGCACAGCTCGGAGGAGAGGCAGCAAGAAGCTCTAAGGTGTAACACCGTGGTGGGCAAGGAAATCCTGAAGATTTGGGGCCCTCTCCCTGCCCTCTGCCCAGGCCTCCAGCACACGCTGGCAGCTCCTGTGCTACAGAACCACCACCCTGGAGCTTTCAAGTCACCCAGTTAGTAAATCACAGATACAGCGGGTTCAATTTACACTTACGTGTCGTGTGATCTGTCCTGAGAGTAACCTCTTAATAAATTAAACGGAGCCCCAAAAGAGGTTAGAAAATGAAGTTAAATGCTTCACCATCTGGGACTCAGCCAGGGTGAGATTCAATATTTGGAGTGATGGAAAGGTAAAAAGCAATTGTTGTCGTGTATTTACCACTTCTTTTTTTTTTTTTTTTTTTCCCCACAGAGATAACAAGATGATAGAATAACTTCACTTTTTTATTTTTTTTATTCCTTTTCTTTTGGGTGGAAGAGCTTTAAGCTGAGCCTTACCCAGACATCTCCAGGAAAACAATGTCACTAAATACCTTTAAAACTACAAGCCTGGAGTCTGTGAGTTTTTCTGCCTTTTGGAGGTGAGGCAGATTTCACAATTTGGGATTCCTCTCTGTCTCCTCCAGTGCTACAGCATCCACTGAGCTGAGTTCCCACTTGCCTGCAGCCACATTGGTTTAGGACCCTTTCCAGGTCGTTTGGAAGTCAGGCTTGGAGCCTGCTCCAGTCACAGAGCCACATAATGCAGAGCCATGAGAACTTGGGAAAACCTGCTTGGCAAAGCTGCCATTCTTTCCTTTGGGTTTTAAAAGCCAGGAAAAAAAAAAAAAAAAAAAAAAAAATTCCCTAAATTGACCAAGCTCGTACATTTGATTAAACCCACCAGGGAATTTTAAACAGAAGAGGGGAAAAATTCAAGTAGCAAGGAGAAACAAGATTTTAGGTTGCATTTGGCTTTGTTTTGTTTTTTGTTTTTTATTATTATTGTTTTTAATTATGCTGTGGACTTTTCCCTCTAATGGCCCACACCCTGCCCAGCGGCTGGCAAGGGCTGCATCTGCAGATGGATCGGGGAGGGGGCACAGCCCTGCAGGGCTGGCACAGGCAGCAGCAGGGGAGGAACGGCACATCCCTTGTGCTGAGAAAAGCAGGAGCCCTGCAGCAGCACCAGCCCTCTGCCCGCATCCTGCTCCTGTCCCCAAAGTCTCTCCGAGGTGTTGCCCCGGGGGGGGATGCTGCGGCTTCATCCTCCTTGTAAATCTGAGCTCTTCCACCTGGTCGGAGTGGCGGTCCCGGCTCGGGGACAGGGCTCGGGGATTGCCAGCACTGAGGGGATTTGTAGGGAGGGATGCTGAGCACGGCTCCAGCACGGCAGGATCCCATCCAGGCAGGGGGTGGAGGGTGCTGAGCCCTCCTCTTGCTCACCCCGCAGCTCAGCCGTGCTCCTGCTCAACGTTTTTTAAAGGATTTTTATAGGGATAGTCTATATTAGGTAGGAGATTAGGGAAAGGCTCTTGCCACTAGGAAGAGGACACTGAACAGTCTCCCCAGGGCAGTGGTCATGATATAAACCCTGCAGGAGTTCAAGGAATGTTTGGACAATGCTCCCAGGCACATGGTGGCGTTAATGGAGTGGTTCTGTGCAAAGCCAGGAGTTGGAGTGGGTGATCCTTGTGTGTCCCTTCCAGCTCAGGTCATTCTGTGGTTCTGTGATAACCTCGTGTGGATGAAGAACACCCCTGAGCTGGAGTCTGCATTTCCCTACAAATTCCAGCCTGGACTCTGAGTAGTCTAGGAAAGTGTTCCCCCAAATTCCAGTCTGTACTCTGAGCAGTCTAGGAAGGTGTTTCCCCAAATTTGAAACCACTGAAGGACTCCAGAAGCATCCTGAGGCAGCAGTTGTGAGGATTTGCTTTGTGCCACAGTAACACGTTAGCAGCTCCCTCGTCTCTTCAGTTTCTTGTGGGCCTGTGATTTTAGATTTTGTTTAGTGAATTCACAACATCATGGCCTGGAGGCTGCAGCAGAGAAATAAGAAATATGCTTAAAATTGAAAATAACCTGCCAGTAAAAGGGTTTTCCTGAACATTATGCTGGTGCCCAAGTGCAGCTTATTTGGGTTTGTTGGTGGAACTTCAGCAGTTGTTTCACTTCAGTTTCTTAACCAGAGGGAAGGAGAAGCCCCTTTTGTTGCCCATCTCCCTTTTGGGAGGGAACTACAAATGAGGAAGAAAAGAGAAATCAGTCTATAATACTGGAAAACCTTTTCACTTTGAACATCGAGAGTGCCTCCCTTCTGGGGCTACCACCCTCACTCACCATCAACTGTGCTGTTCTGCTGATGTCACTTTAGAGGAAAGAAAAGGATGTGTTTTGGGTTTCTTTTTTCCCCCCTGAATTGTTATTAATAGTTCAGCTTGGGTGGACTAAATATCCAGGATAAATCTGCCTTTGGGGGATTTTATATCACTGTGCATCATCTCTAGATTTGCATATTCCTGCTGGTATAAGGTGTATGATTGAGATTTCATCTCACAAATCAGTTTTCAATACTATCAATACTGGAATTTTAGGTTTTGCTGATTTTTGTCTTTTTGTTAATTTAATAACTTATATTTATGTTTAGTCTGTGATTTTTTTGAGTGCAAACAAGCTCAGGGCTGGAAATGGTCACAACAAAACACAGCTTAAAAGTCGTTTGTAGGATAAACCAATTTGTAGTATAGACTTCTCAGGTTCCCCACGGAAGTCATGGAAGAGGTTTTGGACCACATTGCCCAGAGAAGCTGTGGATGTCCCATCCCTGGAAGTATTAAAGACCAGGCTGGATGGTGCTTGGAGCATCCTGGGCTAGTGGAAGTCGTTCCTGCTCGTGGGGTAGAAATCAGATGAGATTTTTTTTCCTTAATGATCCTTTCCAATCCAAACCAGTCTGTGATTCTGTAATTCTATGAAACCTCATCCTGCCACCTGGAGCCAGCCCAGGAGGTGGAACAGCTCCAGGTTTGTGGAGGTGATCAGAAACACTCAGCTACTCCCAGCAAAGTGCAGCGGGATGGAGCTGGAAACAACCTGTGATGGAGCATCCCTGGAATACAAGGGAATTGGCTGAGGATACAGCTCTGCCTGGAGCTGGGAAGATGGGCAATGCCAGCAGGAATGGCAGCCCAGGCATGCCCAGGGGGAGGCAACTGAGCCTTCTCTTCCAAGCTCTGTTCATTGCTAAACCACAACACCTCTCTCCTCTTGCATTTTTTTTTTGTTTCATTTGCTTCATGTTTGTTCTGGCCTTGAACAGCTTAAGCCTCACTCCAGGCACAAAACCAAGTGACTTCCCTCTTGTTCTGTTCTTACCTGGCCTGGGATACAGAGACCAAGTCCTTAAGGAAAATATACCACACTTTATATTGGCTCACTCAATACTAAAAAAAAAAAAAAAATAAAAAATAGAGAAGGCTCCCTTCCCACACAGCCAAATTTTACAGCTCAGAAGCAAACTTTCCCTATCTCTAGGGATGTGGAGGGATTTTATTTATTGTGGCAGACAATTCATTAACTGCCAGGGTCAGGGGAAATGGATGGATTCAGTTAGAGGAACCTGGGGGTATAAAACCACAGGTAAGTCCTGTTGGTGCTTCTCAAAAGACCTGGAACTGCAGAGAGCCACTGAACAATTCCAAGGAATCGTTTCCCAAAGCGACCGCTCCCTGCTCGTTTGGACACATTCAGAAAATAATTCACTTAACCGAACTGTTTCAGGGAGTCCCTTGAAAACAAGGTCAGTCTTTCCTTTGATTTCACTTTGTTCTGGATCAGGACCTCCAGCACAACCCTTGGATTTGTGTGAGCCCAGATTCTCCTCACACAACCCCACCACACCCAGGCTGCAGCCGAGCACACGTGGGGAGCTCGCTTGGCTCCTGGTTTTGGTGAAACACGAATTTCCTCTTGCCTCTGCTCTGTGCATTTGGATTTTATGCAGCCCAGCCCTTCCCTCCCAGACCTGGGAGGAATCTGCAAGAAGAAAGGGGGTGTCAGGAAGAGAAACTCTCCAGTGCTGAGGGCTGGCTTTCCACGGCAGGAGCGGGGCTGGGAGCTGCCCGCTGCTCCTGCGAGCTTCCCCGAGCAAATGTCAGCTCCCTGCTCCATCAGGCCTTTACCTTTATAGCTTCAAGGAAATGACAGCTCCGAGCTGCTGCTTTGCAGGAGGGAATAGTGCAGGTCACATCCTCGGCTAATGCAAAATGGCATAATGAAATGCTGATTGATACCCGCCAGTAGCCTGGCTCGCTTGTTAGCTACGCAAATGCAGGTAAAAATCCTTGTTAATCTCAAATTTCAAAGCCTTGGTGGCCCTTGATTCGTGGAGGGAAGGTGCATCCACAGTGTGCAGCTACAGGTGGCCTCTGTCCTTCAACAGCGAAGCCTTGAAGAGTTTTAAATACCGACGGCAAGTGCCAACGCAATCCTGACAAATTAAAGTGAAAAGAGGCAGGTTGTGCTGGGAAAACCAAAGGCAGGGTACCCCAGCAATGCCTGCTTGTGTGGCTGTGCAAGCCTCAAGCTGGAGCTTATGTGTTTCCAGGTTTTCTGAAGTTGGTAGAGTTTCTCTAAAAAGGAATGGTGTGCAGGTGTCCCGTGGGATGCAGCCTCCCCATCTCCAGTCAGGATGTGAGCACAGCTCCCCGGTGCCAGGGGAAACGCTGCTGCTTGGAGGAGTGACCACCTTTGAAGCCCAGTCAAATTCCTGTCTAAACTGGATTCTGGGAGTTTCTTCAAAGGGTAAACACAAGCTTAGGAAGGAGAACCAGCGTTGCTCTGTCACCAACCATTTTGCCTCGGTGTTCCCTTTTCCATGGGAAATATCAGCATTTTGTGGTCAAGCTCATTATTTGCTTTGTACAAGAACGGGCTGTTTTAAGCCAGGGAATGAGCTCTGCTCCTCGTTCAAGTCATCAAAGGGCCAGGTATTCCTACTGATATTTAATACATTTCATCTCCATCTTTTAATGCATACATTGAAGTATACTGTGTCTTTAGAAAAACCCCTCAGTTTTGCCTGTTAATTTAGCTCCCTCCACACTGTCTCATTTACTGTTATCTATTTTTATTCTCACTGGGGATTAGGTAAGCAACTCGCAGTATTTCCAGCTGTCCTTTTAGCATCACTATTTGAAAACTGTGTAGACCACAAAGAACATAATTACAAAAACAAATTGCTGGTACAACCACTCTGCTAATAAGCAGGGACCTGTTGTAAGTCTGAAACTTAGAAAGACCATTTCAGACTTCTGTTTTCATTAAACTGTGGTTGCCGAGAGCAGATATAATTGCATTTCTTTTCTTTTTAAAGGCTCTGGGTTACCTGGAGTAATTTGTATATTACATTTTTTTCCTCTGGAAGTCCAAATCAGTTCTCTCAATGGAAAACATTACATAGGAGGGGTCATTCCACAAGTGGTTTGCATTAGTGCAAGAATTGCACTCGTGTACTAAGATGTTTAAGCACCTACAAAGTTGTCGCCAACCATCTGCACTGCTGGTAGCACTAAATCAGCCAGGCCCATATGCAAAGCCAGAGTAATTTCTCTGTCAGGCAGTATTTCATTTAAAACATATTCCTGTAAAATATGAAATACTTAGAGGCACCCACTCTCCTCTTTGAATCTGACGTTTTCCATTACTGCACGGGCAAAATTGTCTTTTTAATGGAGCAAGGAAAGCTTTGTGCACTGGGGCTCTGGCATTAGGAAAGGGGTTTCAGTTTGCATTATGTTAATGGGCAATTATCAGTGCAGGGGAAATGAGGGATGTTGTAGGAGGGTGTGTTTGGGGCTGGTGCCTCTGCTCTGCTAGGGGCTGGAATGATGCTGGACCAGTTGGGATTTTCTCCTGCAGCTCCGTGTGATCCAAACCCAAACACAGAGAGGCCAAGGTGTTGTTTCACAGCCCTGCAGAGAAAGCCAGGTGAGCTTCAGGAAGATTGAGTTTAATCTTTGACTCAGATTTATGTGAGGAACTCTTCTAAGTCTGGAAATACCCAGCACTGCTTTGCCATTCTCCAGGATCTGTGGGACTAACACTCCGTGTAGGATCCAGCATCAACCTGTTTATTTTTGCAGCTTATTCTCCAAATTGTTTATGCAGAAAATCTGAGAGGGGGGATGGATGGTGAAATAATCTCATTTTGTCCTATTCTTTCCCTTCTACAAGGTGCAGTGTTAATAAAACATTTTCAATAAACAAACTAACCAGCCCTAAGTTGCTGCTTTTAATATAAGACACAAAGTCTCAGTATGATTTTTCCAGATTCTGCACCTGATTAATGCCATACCACTTTGCCTGGATTTATGTTCAGGGAAAGTGCAGGGTGTATTTCCTTTGCAAACAGGAACAATATGTGCAGGCTCCTTCCCTTACCTGCACCAGATGCCTGGGAGAGGAGGAGGAGCAGGAAAACCTCGGCTGGGGTGGAGGCAGAGTGAACAAAGTCTGGGGACGAGGGATTTATTTTGGTTTATTTAGGTTTATTTATTTAGGCTTATTTATTTAGGCTTATTTATTCAGGTTTGGCCATCCCACAACCAACATTTGTGGTCTGCACACTGCTGGGAGTGAAGCACTCAGACTGAAGCTGTGCCACCAAGATAAGTTAATTCCAGAAATATGAAAATATGAACAAATAATTCAAGTAGCTGGAGAAATGTAATATCTGTTCACAGCAAAGACAGTTGAAGTCATCAAACCCCCTATATTTTTATATATCTAATAATTTCTGATTGTACCGGAAGGCAGAGTTAGTTAGTATTGGATATTGAAAGACAGGTGTTGTTACAAACAGGATATTGATAATTTCACTATAATACTCTTAGCAGTGATAAAACAACATTCACCTCTGCTCCGTGTCTGATAACATGATTATACATAAATTAACATATTCAATGCATTGAAAGTGAAAACTGAGGTCTTGTCACAGTGACAGAAAAATCTCTTTTAGGATTTGAAGCCAGGACAAGATTTCAAAATTTTAAAAAAATATCCACATGTTTTTGAAAAAGAAACAAAACCAATCCAATCTTTGTGTTTAGGAGGCTCATATGCATGAAAAGCAAATCTGGCTGGAATGAAGAATTCCTAATTTTAATAGATGTGAGTTTCTCCTTTAGTCAGTTTCTCCTGAGCTAAAACTCAGCTCTCATCTTCAGCTTTGATGCCCATTTTCAGCTGTGACTAAAAATGATGAATTTGCTCATTTGTGTCTGGCCAGAATCAGGAATAGTTAAAGTTGGAAAGGACCTCTGGAGATCCTCCAGCACAAGAAATGGAGGAAAACTTCACCTGATCATGACATGGCCCTGATCATACCCCAGAGCCATGGGATGGATTGGGTGGGAAGGGACCTTAAATCCCACCCAGTGCCACCCCTGCCACGGCAGGGACACCTCCCACTGTCCCAGGCTGCTCCAGCCCCAACCTGGCCTGGGACACTGCCAGCCTGAGAATACCATCAGAATTAAGCATCTCACACCCAGCCATGCCTCTGGAAAAGGATATTTTCAGTCTTTCTTTCCAGGGAAACATGGCAACAGCAGCATTTGTCAAAGCAGACCCTGGAGTAAAAACATTTGGGTTCATGAATTTGTTGCTCTGATGTTCCATCTCCAACCCCTGGCCCAAAGCCTTTCTGCCCTATCTCTCTCTTCCACAAAAAAGGAGATTTCTAGGAAAAGTCTGTGGGCTAGACCCAAGTGCTCCTTTCCACTGCTGGCCTAACTTTTAAATCAGTTTTTAATTGCATGAAAAGCCGCCCTCATCCCTTTTGATTACATCCTTCTATCGCCCTCAGAACGGCAGCATCTGAGCATCTTATTAATAAAAGCTATTTTGGAAAATAAAACTCCTTTGGAATATATGAGGATTAACACTATATATAGACCACGATGGCTTAAAAGAGATTGTTATGGTCTATTGTGCAAATACATATTTACTAGAGCTTTTGAAATACAGATCATGCAAATATGTATTCAGGGACTTTTAAAAATGCAGATTATTGACCTGACAGATCATAAAGGCTCCTTTGAAACCATTCTGGGTTACAGTATCATGTAAATACTTATTTAGGCAATTTTTAAAAATCTTTGCAAGTACAGTCAGTGAAAATCCTCACGGAAATAAAAGCTTTTCTCACCTGACACCACGGTGATTTTGAAAGTTAAGTACCTGCTTCCATTACATTTAGAAAATCCAAATCAATCCTATCTGAGGAAGGCCAAGAAAGATCCCGTGGGGTACAATATCACCTGTCAGGAAGGTGCTGCCCACCCCAAGGCTGCAGAACAATTCAGTTTGTTTACGATCACCTGATGAGCTGGGTGTGCAGCTCCTTACCCTGGGATCACAGAATCCCAGGATGGTTTGGGTGGGAAGGGACCTCAAACCTCATCCAGATCCTTCCCTTATCATGGGCAAGGACACCTCCCACTGCCCCAGGATGTACCAAACCACATCCACCCTGGCCTTGGAAACTTCTCTAGGAAAATTCCAATAGGGGATGATGATAAAATATTTCATAGCAAAGACAGAAAAATGCATATTCCTCTTTTACGGGCCACGTACAACCAGGTAAGCGCAACTCCCAGCAGCACAGGCTGAATTCCAGCCGGTCATTTTGGGAATAAAAATCGTATTTATTAGCAATTTCCTGAACCAATTGATACTCTCGGTTTTCCACAGATCCCTTATTATTCAATATTACATCAATAATATAGTGGCAGTGGTTAATTTGAATTCCTGTGCACGACTCAGAAAGCCAAAGCAGCTTTCTGGATGCCTGACCCTGTAGCACAGTGGTTGTTATGTTTTGTTATGTGTTACAACAACGCCGTCTTCCAAGAATTTGTGAATGTGTGTGAAACTGATTGTGCCAGGTGATTGGAATATTCCTGGAGCACAGACACTGCCTTGATGAATAGTGGTGTAAATGCTCCAGCAATTTTGCACATAAATGTGTCAGCTCTGGTCTACATAATGGAGAGAGGTCCTTTCATGGACTGGATAAAAAGGGGTTTATGAATCATGGAAAAACATGGGAAAAAAACATGTTATGTGAATTTTCTTTGGAAAGTCCAGGGGAGAAAAAAGAAACAAAAAAACCCCAAAAAGAAACCAAAAACCAAAACCACCTGGACTCTGGCCAGAGCATTTTATGGCTCTTTTGTCATTGTGCTGGTTGAAGAGAGCTGTTCATGGTGATTAACAAGGGTGTGCGCGTTTGGGTTTTTTTAAGATACAACTACAAACAAAAGGTAGTAAATTTAATTTTCATTAGGGTAGAATTACTGTTCTCTTACTCGGGGCAGGAATACACATTAACAAAAACTCCTTGTTACTTTCTCTCTGCAGATCTGGCTTCTATTTGCCTCGGCTGGAGGAAGGTTTGACTGAACATTCACGATTCAACCAGGCACCATAAAATCTCCTGCAAGAAAATTTACTGTAGGTATAAAGTAAATCACGTAAGGGCTGTGCATGCTCATTTACAAAACACAGCCTCATTCCATTGTACGAGCAACAGCTAAGGGGTGCACCTCGTGCACGCCCTGGTTTTAATGCTATTTGCTGGAATTTGGAGGATTTAAGGCTGAGAGAGTGTCTTGTGGTGTTATAAACAGAGCCATGCAGGAAAAAAGCAAAATTTGCATGGCTGGTTCTCAATATTGAAATGGTTTGGGGAGTTTTGAAGTCAGTTTCTGTGGGTTTTTTTTTTTTCCCTCAGGTGATCCACAGGTATGGGAAAGATAAATATTCCACATGGCAGAGCTGTGGTGGACCGAGGCCACAGGTTCAGTGCTGGCAAGAAACCTGAATTCTGCTTCAGAAACACCAGGATGGAATTCCAGAATTGTTTAGGCTGGAAAAAGCCTTCTCAGATCATCAAGTTCAACTGTTCCTCAGCAATGCCACCACTGCCCCATGTCCCCAAGTGCCACATCTACAAAGATTTTAAATCCCCTCAGGGATGGGGACTCCAGAATCGCTTTGGGCAGCTGTGCCAGGGCTGGACAGCCTTTTCCAGGAAGAAATTTACCCCAAATATCCAGTCTGAGGCCATTCCCTCTCCTTCTGTCCCTGTTCCCTGAGAGCAGAGCCTGATCCCCCCTGTCTGTCCTGTCCCCTCCTGGCACAGAGTTGTGCAGAGCCACAAGAGCCCCCCCTGATCCCCCTTTTCTCCAGGCTGAGCCTCTTCCCAGCTCACTCAGCCTCTCCTCATCAGTCTTGTGCTCTAGTCCCTGATTCTGAAGAGAATTTTAGGAACAAAAGTACACAAAGGCAGCAGGTGCCATCTGTGGCAACACTTTTTTGGGAATGGCAAGCAGAACAGGGAAGAAACCCCTTTCAGCAGGGATGGACACCAGTCCCACACATCCAGCCTGGCACTGAGCCTTCAATGGAAGGCATAGAGAGGGGGGGAAATGCAAATGAGCTAATTAGCCTAATCACAAGGCCACCCTTTGCTGGGCAAATCCAGCCCAGCAGCCAGAATGAGGGGATTTAGGGAAAACTGATCCTGCTGCAGGGCCATAAACAGAGGAGTGCACCTGAAGTAGCCGTGGCCCCTGGGGAGTGCTGGGGGAAGTGAGAACCTGGTTACTGCAAAGACAAGTGACTGTGAAATCCTGCTTTATTCTTCCTGCCATAAAAGAGTTTTTTAGTTCTTCAGGGCAGTGTTTGAGGGGCTGCTCTGTGTCCTGGCAGCAGGCACAGGGCAGCACCCCTGCCCTGTGTCCCCACGGCTCCTCCTGGAGACAGGCACCATCCCAATGCCACAAAGCTTTCTGGAAAACTGCAGTGGAGGTTTTGTGAGCTGGGAAGGCTCTGGGTTTGTGCTGCTGTGAGCTGATGTTGTGTTTTACCTCGATACCCTCAGCCCTGCTCGGTTTTCCACATAGATACTCCTGGGTTTGGTGACAGGAGGAGGTGGAATGGTTTTAAAGCAAAAGAATGCAGGGCTGGGTGGGATTTTGAGCAGGAATTGTTCCCTGGCAGGGTGGGCAGACCCTGGCACAGGGTGCCCAGAGCAGCCCCTGGATCGCTGGCAGTGCCCAAGGCCAGGCTGGAGCAGCCTGGGATAGTGTCCCTGGCACAGGAGTTTGGAATTGGATGAGTTTTAAGGTCCCTTCCAATCCAAAGCATTCCAGGATTCTGTGCTTGTAAGGAATAAAGTCAACCTGCACAGGGAGCTGTGTTTGGATAGAGAAGAAATATCATTTTAAGGGTACAGAGCTCTGCAAGGAGCATTTGGGTCTCCCTCAACCTCTTGACCTTCCTCACCTTGCCGGAGCACCACCTTGTGCTAACTAAATGTTTACCCAAGGAGTGAATATTCAATTTTCATAAGGGAAAATGTTAAAAAAAATCTAAAAACGATGTTATCTTACAAAGTTATGGTTAAACCAACCCTTCTCTTTATGGTTTTTACTCTCCCCCAGCTGAAATAAATGATTTTCCTTCCATTAAAGTTAATGCTATAGAATCAAGCCCTTAACTGTGAAATATAAAAGTTCATGGGTTTGATGCTAAAGATGTTTTTTCAAGAGATGAGACACAGAATTTCACATATCCCTGGTTGCCTTCACCTTTGTCCATTGATTGCAGATATTTCTTAGATTAATAAGGAATAAACAAAAGATTCTGAAAGCATAACCCAAGCACCAGGAAAATAGAAATTCACATTTTTAATTTATCCAGCACAGCTTCTGAAAACTCCTCCTCCCAACTCGTGCCTCAAATGTGCCCACTATCCTTCCATGTCTGAGCTCAAATAACCTTGGAAGTTTCACACAATGCAGGGGAACCCCAGAAAATAATAAAGGTATTTGGTGAAATACTGCTTAGTCTCTGGGATAAACCTGGAGCACTGACTTGTATAGCTAGAGGCTTATTTTTAGATCCTCCAGAGAATTTGTGTGGAAAAGGTGAGAGAGACAAAGAGAGTGGAAGAACCATTTAAAGCATCATAAGTTCATAAACCACAATTTCGGGTAAGATTATTTGATGAAACTCAGCTGCAAATATATTTACAATTAAAATGGCTTTATTGTGATTTTAAAGCCTTTACCAAATAAAACAAATAAACAAAAAAAAGTGTTTGCTTTGCATTAGCTCCTCCAAGAGGCCCGAACTGTTAAAAAATATATTAAAAGAAGTTAATGAAAGTGCTTATTTTAATTAATTACTGGAATGGTCAGTGCAAACCCAGACCCTTTTTTCCTTGGGGAGTGGAATCTCCCTGGAGAGGGTTTGAGAGGGAGCCTGGCCATGGGAAACTCCACAAAATGTGAGCTCAGGGGCCAGTCCTTCCCCTGGGAGGAGGGAAACAGAAGGAGCAAAATGCTCAGTAGGAGCTGAAACCTGAGCAGTGGATGGGGCAGAAGGGAAACAAGCTCGGGACACTGATAAATTTTAATTCCTCTCCTCTCTTCTCCTCTCTTCTCCTCTCTTCTCCTCTCCTCTCCTCTCTTCTCCTCTCCTCTCCTCTCCTCTCCTCTCCTCTCCTCTCCTCTCCTCTCCTC
>CM031862.1:1564571-1604571 GCA_018697195.1 Certhia americana
TCTCCTCTCCTACATCATCTCCTCTCCTCTCCTACCTCTCCTATCCTCCTCCTCTTTTTCCTTTTTTCTACTTTTTTCTCCCTTCCTTTCCTGAGGGACAGGAGGGAGCAGACTGTGGTGGGAAAGGACAGTATATTTTACAGCACTTCATTACTCTAAGTTGATGAGAGTATAAAAATTAGGTAATTGGAAAAATAAAGTACCTTATGGACAATATCATAATCAGGAGTTATCTTTCCTATTATTTCAAGATACCAATACCTTCTTTCTGAATGAAATTATCCGAGCAGAGCGTTCTCCTTTATTGGCTCAGATCATTAGGATGATGTATAAATACGCTTTAAGTAGAATCACCTGTGCTTGGTTTTTCACTCCAAATTTTCCTTTCTGTTGCTAAAACCAATATTAGACACTTTCCTAATTGTTATTGAAACATATACGGGCCCTTTCCCATATCTTTATTTGGCTTTTCAGTGTGGAGTCAGCATTTAATCCAAGCATTTGTGACATGGTTAACACCCACAATCATTTCCTGTTATGCCTCACACTGACTAGAGTGGGCTGCTGTATATTTTCCAACGCCCACTCTGCTGTCTTTACAATCAGATTATGCCATTAGACATAGACAATGAATCACTGTAATTGTTCTAATATGGCCAAACTGCCAGCAAAGATTAACCCTTTCTGGGGATTTTGTAGTTAATTCTGTGTGGACCTGTGGTTACAAGGTGTTAAGAGGCTTTGGGGGTTTAACACTGGGGAAAGGTTCATTTTAGTTCATAAAATACCATTCAAAGTGCTGGGTTTGGCTTCTGTAGAATGGCTGAGGAATCCAAGCAAAGACAAAGAAGAAATAATTAATAAAAATAAAAATAAAAAATAAAAATAAAAGAGGGGAAACTTCCTCAGGTGGGGAAGCAGAGGGACAGCTCTGGGGGGTTTAAATAATAAAGGGAGGCCAGGACTGAGGGAATGGCCTGGAGCTGTGTCAGGGAGGTTTAGGCTCAACACCCAGAGGGTGCTGGCACTGCCCAGGCTCCCCAGGGAATGGCCACGGCCCCAAGGATGACAGAGCTCCAAAGCTCCCAGTGGGATTTTTGGGGTGTCTGTGCAGGGCCAGGAGCTGGATTCGATCCCTGTGGGTCCCTTCCAGCTCAGGCTTCTCCGTCATCCCGTGTGAATCAGTGTTTTCAATCACAACAACTCCTAGAGAGGGATTTTGAAGGCAGCAGCTCCAAGAAGAGAGCAGAGCATCGTTGGAGCATTTGCACCTTTGAGGCTGGGCAAGAAGCTCCTCTTGTGCTTCTTGGAGGGTTTCCTGGAGGCACAAAGCCAAGCATCTGGCCCCCGTGTCCATTCAATGACTCTTTACACTCACATTCCTGTCAAGACACCACAAAAGTGACCCAAGGATATGAGGATTCCCATCACTCGCAGTGAATCAGCTCCTGATCAAAGAGACGACAGGACTAATTGGAAATCAAAAGTCCATTAGCATTGGAAATGCCATTTCTACAGTGGGCTGGAGAGTTTTTTGCAAATAATTTGTTTAGGCCCCAAACTAACCATCGTTAAATGAATGAAAGTCTCTATACGGACACCTTTTGACATTAATTTAGGCTGGTAATGTATCAGATTAGAGTTTAATATGAAATTCTGACTTGAGTAATTAAAATCTTATTACTTAAGTGGATATTCTCAGTTTAATGGGGATACAGGGAATCAGTTTGCTCTGTTCTACCCTTAGTCAATAGTGAGGAGTGAACCCAAAGCAGTAGAGGGATAAGATGAGGCACCACAGATGCTGAGCCCATCTCCTGCCCAGTTTTCACAGCAGTTGACAATACACAGTCAACTTTAAAATGTTCATTTCTTCTACTCACAGAATCTGGTAGAAGTAGTTTATTGAATCAAAAATGCAAATTATAAGCAAATCTAGAAGAAAAGAAGGGGAAAAAACCCACATTTAAATATTTTTTTTTTAAATTTTTTGTACTGAGAACTTTGTAAGATTGCCAAGAGGGAGAAAAAACCCCAAACAAGTAAAAACAAAGAAGTGCAAACACTTAATAATTAATTATAGGGAAAATAAGCCTGCCTGCCCCAAACAGGGAAAATCTGGACAAAATCATGAAAGTCCAGTGCCATCTATGGGAAATATATATATACATAGAATTAGGGGAAGCACTGATGCAGAAAACAGAATTATTTTAAAGCCAAGAGAAATCATGAAAAAAAAGTCAGGGAGTGGTGAAAGTTTTAAGCATAGAATCCAGGTAAAAAAATCTATGTGGCTTGGCTGTGACAAAGAAAGTGCAACTGAGCCACTCAAACCAGTTTTGAACCACAACTGGTTTGCTGATGGGCAACACCTCTCTCCATCTGGCTTTTACTGGTCTGAACCTCCAGCAAAGCCAAGGTCCCAGTCTAGGCCATTGAATTCCCACCATGGGACATGGAAAGGGATCCATGTGTGCTCCTACATGGGATCTTCAGGCCTGCCCTCTCAAATTCCCTGTATTTTAATCAGAATGTGCATGAACAACATCTGACTCAGGGCTGGGGAATCCAGCCTGCTGCATGTAATGTGCTTTGGAACTTTTGGGATGAAAGTGCCTTATAAATGCCAGATAAAGCATCATGACTTTCACTTCAGCTTTTATAGCTTTGGCAAAAAATGTTCTTGTCAGGATGAAACTTGGCCTGCTTCTCCTGGGTTTGGGAGGGAATCTTTTTTTCCCAAATCTGAGGAATCTGGTTTGGCTGAATTTCAATTCATTTAATGTAAAAAGGTTGAAAACATTTGACACCGAGACCTTTTTCTGAACTCAGCTCAAATCAGCTTTGTCTTGAAATGCCAAGCCTGGTGAGCTCTTGCTCAGCTCTTTTTTGGAAGATTTTCCAAAAAGAAAAAAAAAAACAAAAACAAAGCTCTTCTCCTTCATTTCTCAATAACATATGTCCCACTTGCCATTCCTAATCTGTTTTTTCTATAAATAATTCACTACTGTTGGTAGATATGGTACTTTTACACTTCAGACTGAACAACATGTGCTGAAATCTGATTAAATGATATTTGAAAAGCAGTTTGCAAACAGGACAGCCCATCATCCAGTGTCCCATCTAATCACAGGGAGCACTGGCACTGCACTTGAGCCAAGACTGTGGAAGTCAATGTTAGGACTTGTTTTAACTGCACACGTGAAATGAGGCACAAGAGAGCCTAAATTTAGGAATTTTTTAACTCTTTGTTGGAGGAAGAAACATGACTGAGGAGCTGGGAAGGGGCTCATCCTGGAGCAGAGGGGGCTCAGGGGGGCCCTTGTGGCTCTGCACAAGTCCCTGCCAGGAGGGGACAGCCGGGGGGATTTGGGATCTGCTCCCAGGAACAGGGACAGGAGCAGAGGGAACGGCCTCAGGCTGGCCCAGGGCAGGCTCAGGGTGGGCAGCAGCAGGAATTTGCCCATGGAAAGGGTGCTGAGGGATTGGCAGTGCCCAGGGAGGGTTGGATCCCCATCCCTGGAGGTGTCCCAGGAGTTCCTGGAGGTGACACAGTGCTCTGATCTGGTTGACAAGGTGGTTTTCAATCAAACTCCTGCAACCTTAACAGTTGTATGATTTAACTAAAATCATATTAGGAAAGAAGGGAGAATTTCAAACAATATACAAATGTGTGTGCGTGCATGTGTTTATGTACATATAAAAATAAACATGAACAAAACAACCAGAAGCATCTTTGGAAGGCAATAAACTATTTGCTGTTAGAGAAACACTATTCCCAGTACACCCAGCACAGCTCACCAGGGAATTTTGAGGAAGATTCGGAGCAAACACAGCACTGTGCACATTTTTGCAGTGCTGCAGTGGAGTAGGAGCAGCAAAAATGCCATGATGCTCTAAATACCAGATTACCCTTAGAAATGTGCTTGAATTGCCCTGGGATGCTGGGAGGACAACCCAGAGCCACCACGAGGCACAGGGCAGAGATGAACAGGGATGAAAGAAAACGGAGAGCAGAAAGGAAGAGGAAGGAAGTTGGTGAACAATACCTCTGCTAAGTGGGATGTTGAGGAGAGAACAAGAAACCTTGGACTTTCTGGCATGTACACTGAAATTAAATGTACTGCTGGCATTTCTAACTGGCTCTCACATGGGCTTGGACATCACAATTTGCTTACTGAGATAGAAAAGCTGGCTCAGGAAAACGGCACAGACATGTTTTAATTTTTTTTATCCCCCTAGATTTTGTGTTAAAGACATAGATTGACTGTGTAAGAATCACCTTAGTGAAGCTGTGAGTGATTTACAACATGAGCAGCCCTGGAGAAGTGAGGGGAGCAGAGACGGGAAGTGCCGTGCTGGTTTGTGTTCTACACAGCTCAGCCAGAAAAATCCATTAAGTCCAAGCACTCAAAAAGAGCAAAATCTCCTTGACACTTGTGGGTTTTTTTCTCCTTTTACTGCTGTCCTCAGCAACAGGACCCTTTTCTCAATGTTTTAGACAATGTCTGTCCTTTCATTCTCTTGGTTCACCTGCTGAGGAGCCACCTCCCCCACTAACACAAACTGATGTCTCTGAGAGTTTATGGTGCTTTTTAACACAGAAAACAGAAAGTTCCTCCCATCTCTCTATATAGGTAATTCTCAGTCCTTTTGAAGTAGCTGCTAAACATCCTGGCTTTGCTGCTATTACCTGTGCAGGATCTGAGCAAACACAGAAAGGGCTCCAACAGCCAGAAAAAAAAAATCACTTGCTTGAACTGATCATTCTGGATTTTCCAGCATTTTAAACACACACAATAATGGTAAAACATTTCACTGTCACATTACCTGTGTATCTGGGTGCACGTTGAACTGCTGCTGAAATATTCCCAGTTTTCCTGTGGAGGTTCAGAATTAACACAAGGAGTGTAGGTGTCTCCATTTCTCCACGGTGCAATTGGCCTTGGCTGCTTGGGAGTGACTTTGCTGGAATGGGGACTGATGGAATCTCATCCAGGAGCCTGTGGACCACAGAGAGCTGATCCACAGCATGTGTTGGTTGACAGATCCCTGGCAGATCATCCCACATGTTTTGGACATGAGGAGCAATAAGATAAGGGGAAATGTCTCAAGTTACAGCAGGGGAGCTTTAGATTGGATTTGGGGTAAATTTCTTCATGGAAATGGTTGTCCAGCCCTAGCACATCTGCCCAAAGCAGTGCTGGTGTCCTCATTCCTGAAGGGATTTAAAATCCATGTGGTTGTGGCACTTGGGGACATGGGGCAGTGGTGGCCTTGGCAGTGCTGGGGAACAGGTGGACTCAGTGGTCTTAGAGGGTTTTTTTCCATCTTAAAATAATTCTGTGATTCTATGATTTTAGGTCAGTGTTTGGAGAGAAGAGACAGCAAAAATGCTAAATTTCAGGGTTTAAAATTTTCAATCAATCTACTGTTGTGCAAATAAAGCCAAGTGACAACCAGAATGGGTCAGCACAGGCAGAGGAGGTTTTCTCTTCTGGGCTGTTTGGAGTCCACAGCGCCCTCAGTGGGATGAGTGAGAGGGAAAGAAAACACACGGATGAGTAGGATGGTGGCTGAGGTGGAACAGAGCATGGCCAGGAGCACACAAACCATCCATACTCCAAAATGATCATTCCCTTCCTCTTCCTAACTCCTCTGACCATGCCAGGTGCATGGACAGGACAAAGGGAAGCCTGTGCTGCCTGTTCAGGTGGTGAGCACAGCTCTGAGAAAGAGCAGGAGTGTTTTGTCTTTGGGAAAATACAGAGTCAGATTGTGCATTAATCACTTCCCAGCAAGGGAAGAAACGATTGAGTTCAAAATAAGAGTTAAAATTTATAAAATAAAGAAAAGCTTTCTAACACTGAAAAACAGACTTCTTATCTTCTATCTGCCCATGTTTTCTGACGAGTGCATGCATTGCATTTTTTGGGAGAGGAGGGTATCTTCTTAGATTCCTGAAAAGAAGTTCTATTTTGTAATTAATAAAATAAAATGAAAAGGTCAATCATGACAAACAAGACATGCCTGTGATTTTCAAGTCTGCGGAGTTTAAGTGTCTTTTCTGGTGTTTAGTTGGCATTATGGGAATATTTTTTTACCTTTTTCTTCAGAGCTACATTGCAGAGGTCACAGCAAACCAGAGCTCGGGCTATTCAAAATTATATTCTTGCTTATAAACTATCTTGACTGCTCTAGGCTTTGCTATTTTCTTTAGAGACAAAACATACCCTCACACTCACTCGTCAGTATGTAGTGGAGTAATCTCAGGAGCCTGAGCTTTGTTTTGCTTTTAATTTTATTTGAAACTCTTCCAAATTCTGGAAGGGTTTCAAATCAGAGAGGGATCTTACCCAAGGACTCATTTTTAAAGCAAAGTCACCCAGTGCAGCAGTGTCTTTCCTGGATGTTATGTAAATGTTAAGCTCAGCCATCAATGCAGTGGGACACGTTTTTGCCACTGTCTCTGCAGTGGGCTGCCAGGAAAGACCTCCACTGTCAGCCAACTGTCCCCTGGCCCCAAACCCAGCTCTGTCCTTCTGCTTCTCCCTGGGGGCACCTGGGTAGTCCAGAGGTAACAACACTTTGGTAATCTCCTCTAGCATTGCACTAAAAAAAACCCCAAAACCCAAAACCCCCACACTTTTTCTAAGCAAAATAATGGGGAGAGGAGTGAGGAAGGAGAGCAACTCATGCACTACAGCAACACTCCCCAGGAATTTTCATACTTAACTGCAATTTTTGCTCCATCTAAAAATGTTGATTGTTGGATTCTGTCTCAGATATTAGAGGTTGATGAGTAAAATGGAATGTTTTGTAAGACTGGTATAGATTGTATTCTACCTGATACTGTGATATAGAATCATGGACTGAGTAATGACCATCCCATTCCACCCCCTGCCATGGGCAGGGACACCTTCCACTATCCCAGAGTGCTCCAAGCCCCAGGGTCCAACCTGGCCTTGAGATTCCAGGGGCAGCCACAGCTTCCCTGAGCACCCATTCTCACAGGGAACAATTTCTTCCTAATCTCTGGTCAAAACCCACCCTCCTTTAGTCAAGGCCATTCCCCTTGTTCTATCACTACATGAATTTAAGAACTACATGCACTTATATTTTCCAACTATATATAATATTATATCCTAAAAGGGACATAAATCATAATATTTTTAGGAGTCTCTTACATGCTAATGTGTTAATCTCTGAGCATCCACAGGACTTGCATCCCAAGGTTGCAAACCTGTTCATCTCCAGCAGGACACCTCAACCTCTTGAATTTTCAGGATGTGCTGAGCTTGGTTTTCCACCACAGTTCCAGGGACGGACAAAGGGAGCAGTACAATATTCTCTAAAAGGACATCCAGGCTCTGCTTACAAATGCTTTGGGGCACAGTGAAACACCAGACAGTTTTTCCTGCAGCACTAACCTCCCATTTTACAATACTTCACTCACTTCATGCACTAAATGTAACATTGGCAGAGAACGAGAGAAACAAAATGATTTAATTCTGTCATCCCACACCACTGACATCAAATGAGAGATTGGAAAGGAGGTCAATAGCAAAGGTACAATAGCTGCAGTGCTGAAGTATTTTGGATTATTCCTCTATGATACTGTGTTGTTTTCCAAGAGAGAAGTGAGGGCAACGTGTGTGAGAAGACCATTAGAAAGGAAGAAAAAAACCATCAGGAAAGATCAATGCTTGACTGAGCTATTTTATTAAATTCCCCCTGGATTTAGTCCAAGACTTAAGGCATGATACGATCAGAGCAGATTGCCTTGGGTTATTCCACTCTGAAGTTGTCCATATATCTGACATTGGTCATGACATATTTAATTTGAACTGGAAGTTCAGATTTAATGGTTGAATTCAAGTGGAACTGGAAGCACAGAACCAAGTCAGGACTTACTGTCCATGACTATTGCTGCTCCCCTCCCTCAGCAGGCATTAGTGCTGTGGGGGGGACCTGGGAAGAGCCCTGTGCTCCCTGAACAGCCTTGGATGCCTGGTGAAAATCCCAGGAATGAGTAGTAGGACCCAGGGTGCTTTCCAAGGCTGAGCTCACCCCACCAAAACCTCTGCCTGATGCAGTTTGCAGGAATGAGGTGAAACTTTGGCTTCCACAGTGCCAACAGAAATTTTGCTGAGGAGTGTAATGGCATTATCCTTGATGCAAAATCCTTGGAAAAAACAAAACAGAACAAAATGAAACAAAGGGATTATTTCCAGGCTGTCTGGTTCAACTGCTTTCTCACTCCCACTGAAATTTTATTTGGATAGAGGCAAATAATTTTGTTTCTTGGTTACTGTACCAAGCAGCTGTTGCTGTTCTATCCCAACTGGTTGGCTTTAAGGGCATTTTATATATTGTGCTGGGCAAGATTTAGCACCTAAACACTGTTATCTACTGAAAAATGAGAATCAAGTTCCTATGAACACATTACCCTGTGTCAAAATAGTGTCAGCAGAGCAGAACTGAAGGTATAATTAAGAGCAGAAGTTTTGTTAGTAGCAGAATTTAGCCTTAGCAAGAGCATTTCTAGACTTACTTGCTCTCACCACACATTTTCCTGCCCCAGTTATGCTCAGCCTAATAGGCACTGGTAATGTCTTGCACTGACCTTCCCACAGTGCAAAAGTCAGCAGTGCCAAGTCTTTTTCAATGCTTGGAAGGACCCTGCTGGCTCCTGCACTTATCTGGATTCAGTGGGGTTTGACCTCTCCATGAAATCATTATGGAAACAAATCCATGTGCATTCCCTCCACAGCCAGCAGCAAGCACAGTGAAGAGCAAGGAAGTGAATGAACCTTCAAAATATATCAGTACTCCTCTTCTGGAGGAGACGAACCAAAACAGCTTTAATTTTGGCTCCTGCACTGATTTTGCAAAGCCAGGTCTTCTCAGTATCTTTGGTATTTTTTTTTTTTTTTTAATTTGATGGCTGTGTCAAAACACAAATGCTTTGGGTGGCTTCAAGTGCAGAGTGGGGCACTGAAGTCTGTCCTTCAAGGGTTTTCATTCCATTTATTGTCAGTGTTGTGTTGTTTAAGGTGAGGTACACACCTGAAGAGAAGGGGACACTTCCCTCCCTGCTGTCCAGCCACAGACAGGGACAGGAGGGAGAAGAAAATTCACATCTGAAGGTTTCACTCTTTCACAGCAGAATCCTTTGACAGCCTCTCCACCTTCCCATTGCTGTCTCCAACCCCTCCATGGAGATGGTGGCCCCACACCACCCCTGTGCTCTGAGAATGTGGGAATCCTCCCACTTCCCACAAATTCCTGAGCCCAAAGTCTGCTCAGGAGCTGTGGGGAGCACAGCCCTGAGCTCCACGAGCTGTTCCTCATGGCCAACCCTTCCCCAGCCACCCCAGGGTGGTGTGAGGGGCTCAGGGCTGGTAGGGACAGCTCCCCCAGCACCACAGCCCACCCACAGCCCCTCCACACATCACCCACAAGTGGCACTTAGAGTTTTGGACAGCACCATTAATGTGAGAGGCACTTACGGAGATGGATCTGTATCCACCTGATGGCTGAGGTCGTTTTCTCCTCCCATATGATTCATTGGGAGGGAATTAGGGAAAAATGGGAAAAGTATGCTGATGTAATAGTGCATTTTTCAGGAGCTCGTTCATTGTCTTCACCTTGAGCTTTCAGATGGGGCTGAAGTCACAGGGCAAACAATGGGAAATCTTCCTTTAAAATCGTGCTAAGGAAGAAAAAATATTAAAAATAAGAGCTCCTTTATAGCCTGCCTCAACTCTGACTTATCAAACGCAAGGTGTTTGTTAGATGCAACAGGTTCCTTGCTACGAAGCAGTGTTCTTACATTCCTCACACCCCCTGTAGGCTTTGAAATCAGTGTTCAAAGTGGACTTTCTGAATTCATGAAAACCCACAGGTCTGTAATACATCCCTAATGGAAGTCAAACATGACACCCTAGAGATAAAACACAGTGGCCTTACCCTCTGTTCACAGTAGGTGTCTGTGTATAATAAATATTTTATTTTACTACAAAAACAAATAACTAAACATACCCCCTGTGTTTGTTCTGAACTCTACAGTAGCTTTTGTGAGTTTACTATATTTCAAAGCTGAGATAGGAAACCACAAAGTCACGTCAGTTATAATCCATGCTTGCACAAGGCAAGCCAGCTCTGATTCCAGCCCCACCAAGCTCCTGGGACCTGGGTGGCTCTGGCCTTCCAGGAGAGGACCCATGAGGAGCCCAGATGAGGAAAGACCCACCAGGCACGGCCCCAGCTTGCAAAGGATTCATAACACCAAAAAGATCCTGTGGGTTTTGCTGCTTTTAGTGGTAGGTGGTGGTCCTGCAGGACCTCAGTTAAACTGGAGTGTGCGCTCTGTTCTGCTGAGGGATCTGGGACACTCTCATTCAAGGAGGGACACCCAAAATACATGGATGAGCTGACATCTAAAGAGAAGCAGAGTGCCTTCTCTGAGCTCTTTCATCATGGCCATGCTCTTGGTTTTACCTGTCACTACCACACTTCTCCACTACTTCTGAATTTCTTGGGATATTTCCTCTGAGACAGGCAAGTGTAGGCTGAAATAATTCCCCCCCTTTTCTTCTCCATCTCCAGGAGCTCTTCCATTGTAGGCCTGCAATTATGGAGAACCTCACGAGCTTCACAAAACAGTGGAAGAAGCCTGCTGGAGAGGTGAGCCATGGTGAGGGCTGTCCCTCCCCTCAGACCAGGGCTGGCAACAGGATCTCCTCAACTTAACCCTGGTGGATGCACGAGGTACAAAGCACACAGGAATTATTGACTGGGTTGGGTTGGAAAGGACCTCAAAGGTCATCTAATCCAATCCAACCCCCCTGCCATGGGCAGGGACATCTTCCAATAGATCAGGTTGCTCCAAAGCATGTCCAACCCAGCCTTGGACACTTCCAGGATGGAGCATCTACCTCCTCCCTAGGTAACTTGTTCCAGCGTTTGAAGTTCTGCTTCCTGAGGTGTCCACGCTGCTCCTCTGCCTCTCTGGGTGCAGTTTAATCCCATTGCTGCTTCCAGACACAGGTGACAGACACAGGCAAGGCAAAGGCACCCTCCCACCTGGGATATCATCCCTACAGCTGAACCTGGAGGATCCTGCAGTGGGAGCAGCACCACAGAGCTCAGACCCTTCTCCATCCAATGCCTGCTGACCAGAGAAACGTGCTGCCCCCATTGCCCAGAGCAGGTTAGGAGACATCACTCTTCTTTCAAGGGCAGTGTCGAACCACCCAACTTTTAAATACGGATATATGTGGAAAGGAAACGGAGAAATGTGCAGTAAATGTGCAGTTGCTGATGAATCACTGAGTTCTGACAGCTTTACACAGATATAACTGCACCCGGCCAATTTCTCAGCTGGTGTAAACTGGCATCCATCCATGGCCTGTAATGAAGGCAGCCCAATTTACACCAGCCAGCTGACCCATTTTTATTGATTTTCAGTGATTTACATCGGGCTCGGGATGGAGTAATACATTGTGGAATCAGGCCCACGAAGTATGGGCCCCAACCTTACATTATCAGGGAATTCCAAATTAGGATTTCTTGGTCTACAGTTATTTCATGCTTTTACATCTATCAAAAATGAGCTTTTCTAAGTGCTGCACCGTGAGGGTGTCATTATCTAGACACAATAATAAGAGAGTCAGGCACTGTAAAAACCCTGAAACCTTGACTTGTGGATTTATACAAGATAGTTAATGTTATTTTAACATAGTATTTGGTATGTACTTTTATATGTTTCAGTGGCTTATATCATCATTCTTACTGCACTAAAACTTCCATGTCCTTTTTCTTAAATAATATCCTTGTGTAAATTTTTTGTAAGCTCTAGGTTTATTTTATGACCCATAAACTTTGACAATATATTAAAATCTTGGAGGAATTTAATATCAGGAGAAGATTATCTTTAAAAAATCATTTCTCTGTGTTATAGAGACTTAGACACATCGAGTATGTTAAAAGGTTTAATAGCTGTTTATAAATTTTACTGCAACTGTCAATAACTTCATAATATATTAAACCAGTTAATAGGTCAACAGAAAATATTTATAACTTGCTATAAACTGTTTACCCAGGAAATAAACTTAATTTCTAACGATAATGAAACATAAAAGTCAATGAATATTAATTTTAATATTTTATCCTAATTTAAACACAGTTTTACCATTTGTTGCAAACACTGAGCAGAGGTAAAAAACACTGATTTTTCTAACTCTGGGCATAAAAATCTCTGAAAGCATCATCAGTGATGGGGGCTTACATCGTACTGGAAGAAAATATTAGGAACACCAATCCAAAAAAAGCCATATGGGTAAGAAATTTAAGCAAGAAGCTACGCTTGGGAAGATTTGGATAATTTTAGATAACACCTCCTCTTCCACATAACTTCTGCAAAGCTGAATTTTTGTCATTTGAAATGTTTTCACACTGAAATCCCACCTTTTCTTCCAGTATGAAGCTAAGCATGCCTGCTCCTGCAGCATCCCAAATTCCTCCTGCACTGCCAGAGGCACGGCCCAAGTGCTGCTGCTGCTCTCTCCCTCCCAGTGTGGAAAATCCAACCACACCTTGCTACCCAGGGGCAAAATTCCTTCCTATTGACACCGTGGATGTGCTGCTCAGCTCAAAAAAATCAGGATACAAAAAGTCCCAAAGTTCCCAACGAGGAAACAGCCTTATTCCCATGATGTTCCCAACCTGCATCACCTCACAGACTATTTTAGCTGCTTTCCAGGGAGAAAAGGTCAACTCTTCCCAGGATCCCATATGGATCAGGCAGTGTTCCTGCTCATTCCCCAGCAGACTGTGCCTGGGCAGTCACCCCATCTCTGAATTTCCTGTTCTTGCCTTTCCATCCCATGGCCACAGCCACAAGAAAGGACTGGCAGGACTTTCACCATGGTTTTCACACTACAAAGCTGACGAGCTGCACCCAATTAATTTTTTATATTTAATATTAGACTTTATTAATCTTGTATTTTATTAATAGAATTTCTGAATATTTAATGCCAATTTTTATATGTAATACTAAGACTTATTAATCCCCTAAATTTTATTAATAGAATTTTTGTAACTTTTTTTTTTTCTTTCCCCCCCCTCCTTCTTTCAGACCATTTCTGTGTTTTTAAAACATTTTGACACCAGAGCAAAAAACAAAAAAAAATAAAACACACACACACAATCCATCCTCATGGATTGGGATGCGTGAGGATGGGGCTCACCCTTCCCTCCTCATTCCCAACCCAATGTGAGTGCTGTGGCCGTATTTCCTCCCTGTGAATCCTGCCGGGGTGACTGCAGCCCTCCCTCTGCTCCTAACGAGCCCTAATTATACTTTATTTGTGTCTTAAGAGCAGGCTCGATAAGCAGGCACTTCCCCTGTTAGGAAACTCTCCGTTGCCTGTTCCTCAGGCACTGTGTGGATTCCATCCCGCCTGCAATCTGGTTTTTTATTTTTTTTTTCAGCCTCCAAATTAGCACCACAGTCACATAGCAAATTGGAATATGCATGTGGCTTCACCACTGATATGGCATTGCCTTCCCCTCTTCCTGACACTTTTGATGTTGCTCCCTTTCATCGTCGTCACCGTCCTGCTTCTGCAGCAGACTTCACATCTAAGGCCCTGTGCAGGGCATAATTAGAAGCTGCAGGACCAAGACATGAAGGTTTGGGCTCTTGTTTTTTCAGGAAGCAGCTCAGGGAAGGGCAGCAGGTCCCTGGGTGGGTGGGGACAGTGCCCACCCCATGGGGACACCCTGGGCTCCCTTAGCTGCACCTTGGCTTGGCTGCAGGGTCACCAAGGGGGCCAGCTTGGACACCCTCTCCTCAGAGACCTCTGTTAAGGGGAGGGGAACACCCCCAAAGCAGAGGAGCTCCATCTGACCTCTCTCATGGTCTCACCTCTCCCATCCCAGAACTCCCCCTCCCGAGTCAGGCTGGGGAAGGGAAGAGGTGGGAGGGTCCCTTCCTGCACTGGCAGAGCCAAGGAAGCCCTTCCTTCCCTCTGACAAACCAGGGACAAGGCATGTCACCTTCTAGGTATCATTTCCTTACCTTTACCAGGGCATAAATACACGTTTCAGTGTAATAAACCCTTTTCCTTGCATTCCACTCCACATCTAGCTTCCACGTGCCCCTTCCCTTTTGGAAATTTGCTTCTAAGCATGACAGTTTTGCTATAGTGCAGTAAAGACAGGGAGTTTTCAGTTTGCTGTTGCACCCTAACCTCCCAAAGAATAACCATTTATCACGGAAAAGTGCTGAACAAACAGGATTTATTGCAATAGTGCAGTTGGCTGATCACATCATGTTTGTTTTCCTGGAAAGGGATGTTCTTTGGAAAATAAACTTCTTTCTGTAAGAAAACCTGTGTACCTATCCAACAAAAATATCCTGTTAGTGTGAAGGAAGGACACCAGCAGCCCTTCCCAGCTCTTGGAGAGCAGACCTGGGGGTGAAGGCACTGGGAACCAAGGAAGTTGGAGTAGCTTCCAGACAATTCATTCCCAAACTGGAAGGGGATGTGGACAGCTGTGGACAAGCCTCACACTCACCATAACCTCTCTTTATTCCTGCACCATGATTTGCAAGCAGTGGTTTGGAAAGAGGAGAAATTTAGGCTAAAGAGCAGGAAGGAATTGTTCCCTGTGAGGCCCTGGCACAGGGTGCCCAGAGCAGCTGTGGCTGTCCCTGGATCCCTGGAATTGTCCAAGATCAGGTTGGACAGGGCTTGGAGCAACCTGGGAAAATGGCAGGTGAGATTTAAGGTCCCTTCCAACCCAAACCATGCCATGATTCCATGATTTGGGTGTCACAAGGCTGATCCCAATACTTGGCCAATGTTTTTTTGCTGTTGCAGTGGTCGATAATTCCTTTACAGACCATTGTATGCCGTGCTGGGCTCACCTCTTGCTGCTTCATGGAAAATGCCCTATTTCAGTGTTTTTAAGACAGGAAAAAAAGAGATGTTTCCACTACTAATAAATGGCAATGGCAAAGCTTGAAGAGGAAAAAAAAAAAAAAAAAAAAGATGAAGACACAGCTGTGTGTTTACTCAAAACACTTCAATATAAAATGATAAAGTACTAAAAACAAAAGGTACCTCATCCTGCTGCCACCCCACTGGGCACCACACCGAGGGGGTCTCTGGTACAAGAGCAATTTCCTTACAATACCTCACATTCCACAAAATTAGGCACAGTCTATGTGTTAAGGAGGGAGCGTCAGATCAGCGTTGGCTTTGAATTCCCTTGCTTTTGTCAGCCTCATTATTACAGCTCGAATGTTATTAAAATGCTGCTCTTCTTCTGTTAATAATCATTTCACTTCTCTATCTCTGCCACATGAACTTTAGAACACTGTGAAATGGGTTTTGTAGTTGCATGTTTTTTTCAAGTTCATTGATCAAACATTTGTACATTTTAATGTTATAAATAATTGAAGAGCCTTCATTTTTCAGTGTTAAAATTAACTTTTCTGTTCTGCCTTTTAAAACTAGAACAAGGGGAAGTGTAATTTAAGCCATGAAAAGGCTGCAAAATACGTGAAACTCTCTGTAACCCTTTTCTGAGAGACTCTCCTCGTTTCACTTTGATTCTTGCCGAGACTGAAGTGTGTGCAGCCAGCCCTTGACAGGCTCCTCCAGCAGGTTACTTGCTAGAGGAGTTCACCTATTTTCAGAGGAGTCTTTAAACATGGGATGGATACAAGGAGACTGTTTGAAGCCACCCAGCAGGTTTGGAAAAGCTGGGGGCAGGGAGGAGCTGGAGGAGGTGGGAGCAGCAGAGCCAGACAGGGATGTTCGGATGAAGGACAGCAGTTGAAGTCTCAGTGCACATTTTTCCTGCCTACCTAAAGTGTGTGTTAAATAGGAATAAAACCTTTGGAATGAAAGAACCCAGCCCAGAATGCAGGAAAGGAAGAATAAGAAGAGGAAAGCATTGGGTTGCCTCTGGGAAGGAAGGCAAGACTCAAACCTGCACTGGCATCATGTGAGGACACTGAAAAGCAATTAGGTTTGATATAAAATTCCCATTCCTGGTGGTCCTGGTGCACCAAAAGTTTCAACCAAACAGCTACAAAAAAGGAGGGGCAAGAGGGCTTTGTCCCTGTACCAGCCCTCAAATGGGACTGATGAGCAGACAGAATATCCTGCAGATTGCACAAGTCTGGGAAATCACCAGCAAAATTGACAGTACTTGAGTTTGTGAAACAATTTGGTGATGTCAAGTGTGGGATCCTTCACTAAAGAGCTCAGCCTGAGTCTAAATCTAGGTCAGACCCAAGCTCTCAAGTCAACCAAAGTTAATCAGCAGAACTGCTGGAACGAGTCAGTATGGAGCAAGCCCAATATTTCCAATTTTTGGAAGAATATCACAAGCAGATGCTTATCCAATCTATATCAGAAGATACTCAACCTCCTTCATTGAGGAGCTGTGCTGGGAATTTTCCTGGGAGGGAGCTCCCAGGGGGGGTGACTGGGGCTTCCTGACTCCAGCCGGGGTGGACGTTCTGTGGGAAAGGCAGATCCCAAATTCAGGTTCAATGAATTTTGCCAGCCCCTGGAGTGCCTTCATCCCGGCAAACCCAGGGGTGTGGGAGAGGACAACCTGCCCTCCAGCAGATTTTGTGCTGAACAAACACATACATGAGATAAGATTCCCTGAAAGCTAGGAGGAAAACTCTGAATCTTTGCATTAAAAGGGCTAAACCATAGAGGCTGGGTGTTTCTCCACCCTCGGGTTGCTGCTCGCTTGGTAAGAATTTTATGAAAACAGTGTTGAGAGAAATGGAGATTTACTGAAAGCACTAAAGTCAGTGTTGATGGAGCAAACAACCCTGACACGGCTCTGCCCGAATTCATTCCAAAATGAGCATCCCCAGAGCTGCTGTGATGCCAGGAGAAGACAGAGCCCATTTCCCAGTGCCAGCTTAAGAAAATGGGCAAAGCTTTCTGCAGCAAATCCAGTTTGGCCTGAGTTGTACCCCCAGGCAAAAGCCAGGTCTGCCCACTCAGAGCAGCACTTTGTGCTATGGGTGTTAAAGTAAGAGCCAAAATGGCAGATTTAAACCCAGAAAATTGCAGTAGTTGCCTACTTGTGGCATCACACTCCAGAGAGCTGTAAATTGGAAGAACCATTTCACAGGAAGTGAAAGAAAAGGGAAACCCAGAAAATGAATGCTTGGTCCCCTTGCTATCAACCAGAGCTTTGATCTCTCATATGCTTCTCCTGCACAAAACAATGGTTTAAGTGAAGAGTGAAAAAAAGGAAAAAAAAAAAAAAATCAGCTGTATGTTGAACAGAGCTGAAATAATAGGTAGGGTGAGGTTCAGTGCTCGATATCCCACTGTTAACTCCAGGAGATCAGGAGGAGGGAAGACTTATCTCCTCAGCTGACAGAAGAGAGGAAAAAAACAGAAAAAAATAAGAAAAGAACATGGGGGAAAAAGACAACTCTTAGAGATTGTCACAGTTAGAGGGCACACACTGCTCATCCTTGCAAAATCCACCCCTCAATGTGTTGTGACATCCCTGTTCTCCTCCCCAAGAGGAAAACTGGGGAATGTTCCTTTGGCAGAGGCTGCATCATCAGGGACGGCTCCTTGTCGCAGGCAGGGGTTGCACACGGATCCTGAGATGTGCTTCCCACCCCATTCCCGAGCAGGCTTGGGATCCCTTTGACTCTGCTGCCAGTTGGCCCAAGTGCCAACACTCCATTAAAAACTTTCTGCAATTATTTCTTGGAGCTACTTCACGGAGCTCTTGCCCCGCGGTGCGCGGCGTTATCAGCCCCTCCAACAACTGCTCCAGCCCTCAGTGTTAATCTTGGAATTCTCTGCATCTTCCAAGTTTTGGCCCACAGGAGGTTTTCCCCCCTTTTTTTCCCTCCACAGCGAGTGCCTGGCTGGTGGGGATGGATTAAGACAAGCACAAGCAACACTGCATGGTAAATTCTTTCTTTGCATGACAGCTGGTTTGAATGTGTTACAGGATTGAGGAAAGCATTGGTTCCATATTCAAAGAGAGCCTCAGCTTTTCCAAAAGGCTTTGGCTCATCCACAAGTTCAGCTGCTGATATTCACTTATTTAATTCTTTACCAAACATGCAGAATCTCTGACAACCATTTGTTTAAATTACTTACACAACTTGCCGTTTTAATCTTTTTTTCCTATTAATCTGTGACAAACCATGGAATTTAATATTTTTTACCATGACTAATGTATGAAATTTGTTAGCTTTGTCTGTAATTTACAGAGAGCCCTGAATAATTGAGCTTTTAAGTTTAAAGGCTTATATTTTGTTATTCTAGCTGTGACGGCTCGTAATGATTTGAAGAACCTGAGGGGCTTTAGTGATATGTGCCAATAAAAAAAATACCAAAACTGATCTCAACCCTCCTTGTTTTCCTCTGTTGGCCTCCAATTATTATAGGGAGACATAAATGAAAGAAAATAAATAAGAGACAACATGGAGAGGGGGGGAAGAACACGGAATTAATGTATTTCAAGGACTGCACAAGAGTTTCCAGCACCTCTGCTGTCAAATCTCACCCTACATATTCTTTACCCTTGTTTAATAGATTAATGCTTTGCACTGTCAAGCACAGCTATTTCAAAATAAAAAAATATAATGAAAATGAAGGCAAATGGTCAATATTTCTACAATCTGCAGACAGACCCAGTCCTAGCATGGATATTTACTTCCCCAGCTATGAAGATCTTGGAACTCAGTAAAGCTGAACCTGCTCGAGGCCCCCAGGAGACACAGACTGAGGGGCAGGTTTTGTCTTTGCAAGCTGAAGCCACATTGTCCAGGTCATGTCTACACTCACAGTGGTGACATGAGCAAATTGCCACCACCTGAAGCAGAAGAGACAGAAACCCAGGGTCCCCCAGCCAGTGGACAGATTTTGGTAGCTGAATGACAGGGCAGGACCTCACCTTTCCCCAGCACTCCAGTCCACACCTGCTCTGCCAGAAAACTTCAAGGACTTGGATCCAGAAACCTGCTCATGGACCCATAACGACCCAGTAATGGCTCAGAGGACAATCCCCAGAAGAGCATTCCCTAATCTCCACGTGGAATGATGAGACTGAAGACCAGAAATATCCTGGAGACTGCTGAAACACAACAAGCATTGGTGAGATCTCTGTCTCTCACCTGCGAGGAAGAAAAGAGCAGAAAGAAGCTGCTGCTGCACATAAACACTGGAAAATAAGTCTTGGAATGATGCAGAATACCAAGAGATCTAATGGCACCTTAGCCTCAAACCAGAGAGCACAGAGAGCTTTGGCACAAGGATGTTATATATATATTCCTCAGGTCATGTTATTTCTTTTAAATATTAATCAGAAAAATTGGAAAGCTTTATTATAAAGATGACAAATGCTACTGTGCCTCGAGGAAAGGTTGTGCACAGGATGTGCAAACTCGTACTTATTTGATTCAACATGGTGACTGTGGGCTGCACTTTTAATGAGGGAAATAAAACATCCTCTTAATTGGCTATAAAAGGATGTGCACCACAGACTTACTGAAACATTAGGCTGCATAGTTAGGACCTACTTTGTAACAATGCCTCATATTTATTAATATTATTTTTATTGGTTGCAAAATCTACGAGTTTATCTATATGATAGAAACAAAAAGCTTTTTTTTTTTTTTTTCTTTTGGTTTTTTTTTTTTTTTTTTTTAAAGGCAAAAGAGAGAAAGAAAGAAATTATATTTTACACAGGGTAAATTGAAAACATCAGCATACCCTACAGAGCAATAGCACTTTATCATGATTTATACATGGGAACGTAACTGTTGCCAAAAAACATAGGTGACCTCTCCCTACCCTATATTAATAATTACAGCATGGAGATGGGAGCATGATATGTAGGACACTCCTCTCTGCTACAAAAAATAAGGGGGGAATTGTACAAAAAAATGTAAAAAAAGAGGCGAATCTGGCTAGGAAGTGTTGACAGGCGTCGCATCTCATGCAATGAAAACCACATTATTGGAATCTACCCAAAACACAGGTTTTATTCCAACTGTTCGTCCTATATATTTATTTATTTTCATTTTAAATTAAGGAAGAACGCACCCTGAACACTCTTTCTGTTCAGGCTCTGGTGAGCACAGAGCACCTCTGTGAACCCTGCTGAGGCATGCAAACTACAGGAAGGGGTTGACAGAGACAGAGCCAAACACTTGGTGACAATGCCTAAATCCCAGCAGAGGGGTTTGGGGTCACCTGAAGGGTTTTTATGTTTCTTAACAGATCCCTGCACCCACCAGGTTAAGGCTGCTTTCCCTACATGAGTTACAGCTTTATATTAAGGAGGTTATTTGTTAGAAAAACCATGGAGAATGAGAACAGCATTTTTTATATGGATGCCACTTTTTCAAAAAGCATTTTTCCTGCCTTCACTCTGAAAAAAGTTAAAACCTATCCTTTAAAGACCCATCTGAAGCATTCCTTTGGATGATTCCAGCTGTGACACCCAGAAAGGGAGGGGATCCCACACAGGAACCTCTCCACTCACTGCCAACACCGAGATTGCTGCCAGCCCCCTTGCCCAGAAATCAGCCTTGATGTGTAAAGTAACAAAACCAAAAGGACCCCCTAGAACAGAGAGTGCTGAAGAAATTTAAAATAAAAAATCAGCAAAGGCTGCTTCAGTTTACAAACTCATGTTGAAACCTGTTAGTGATTGTATTCTGAAGAGTTTTTATAAAGCTCAGCTACATCCTTAAATTTGACATATGATGGAGCTTCCTGGATTAAATATCCTTGATACTTTTTTCCCCAGTAGACAAGGCAGGAAGAAATCTTCTTCCAAGCTCCACAGTTGATTTTCCAGATTTTCATATCCTCAGGCTTATGAAATGCTGATCCAGAAGGAATACACCATCACTCTGTGCTACCTCCTTTCTTTGTGAAGCTCCAGGCAGGGAAGAGCAGGGCTGGACACAACACAGGTGAGGAGCAGCACTAAATCCAGCTGCACTGGGGAGGTTTGGCTGGAGCAGACACATTTTTTTTCTCTTAAATGCCACGTTTAAACTCTCCTCCTTTAGGGCTGGGACCTCTGGAGGGACTGGACAGAAGAAATCTGACACCCACAAAAAATTATGGTCTTGATTTTATATCAAACCTAATGGCAGGAAACCAGCAGCATCTTTATATCAGGTAAGACAAAGCAGCAATAGGCTGCACTGATTTAAATCCCCTCTTCTATATTTTTCTTAGGTGAGTTTTGTTTCCCTCTGAACCTTTCAGGCCCTGGAAAATGTAAAACTAAGGCAGGAAGCATAGGTTTAAATTATGTCAGACAAGATCAGACAGTGCCTGGAGCAGACAGGCTCTCTGCAGGTCCTCGCTGTAATGCTGCTCAGGCAGCCTTCTGGGAGAGCAGGAGCAGAGCTGGAAAACATGACTGGAAAAAAAAACCACAGCTCCCTGGGCTGGGCTTCACCAGCAAATCCCCCAGCAGTGGCCTGGCAGGGTGTCCCATCAGCGTTTTTCCTGCTCACCCGAAACAGGCACTGTTTCTTGGCTTCCTGCAGCCCCGTGGAATGGCAGGACCACTGATGCTTGAAAAACAACTGTGAGTGCTGTGGAAAGCACGGGGAGCAGCTCCTTAACATGACCTCTGGCTCCCTCAGAAAATTGGAATTAGCAGATCTTCATCATAACACTCAGCTTCCAGAAATTCTACAGGATGAGACACCTGAGATTAAGGAGAGTATTTCTGCATGCCCGGTCCTTGCAGCAGCTGTTTTGATACCAGCTCATTGCTAAAACCAACACTCAAATTCACTTTATCCTGTTTCTAGCAATTATAGCTACTTCAAGTAGGGAATTTTAATGCAAGAAGTAGAATAAATGTCATTCCTGGAACACGTACATTACTGTAATCTAATGTGAGTAAGAAGTCACTTGAGATGGAGAAACGCAACAGCCCCTTTAGGGCTAGTGCCACAGCAGAGGCAACAAAAGGGAAACCCTCGTTAATCCATTGGAAATATCATGTTAATAAATGAAAATGAGATAATGACTTTTGTGGCTAGCTGAATCTTGTCTAAAGCCTCTTATGAGCTTCATGTGTCTCAATTAGGGACTATGTTACAAGGTAAAAAAAAAAAAAAAATCAGCTGCGGGCTGAACACAATAAAAAACAAAGTTAAATAAGGAAATGTACTTGGGATTATTATTATTGCAACCCTCCTGCCTGACCTAGAAGTGTCTTATGGTACAGATCCACCCTGAGCTCCCATTACAGTGTTTAATTGGAATTTCAGTAGCTGCTCCCGCAATGTGAGGAACGACAGAGGTTTGCTTTTCTCTTCCCTATCAAAGGACACAAACTCCATTTACTCTCCCTGATCCCCCATCCCACCACTACACAGATAAACTCTTGTGTTCCAACACCAATGGCAAAATCCCAGCTATCCTCCCTCAGTGAAAACCAGCACAGAGCAGGTTAGGAACCAGACAGGAGAGGTGGGATGGGTTTCAGCAGGCAGAGAGAGCACAGAACCTCCCAAATTTCAGTGGCTGCGCAGGGAAGCAGTAATCTGTCCCCAGCAGACTATTCATTACAGGTTTTCATGTTTTCATTGCAGTCTGTGGTACAGATTTGTCACAAATAAGCACCTCACAATTTCAGCTTTTTGAAGTTTTGGTGGAAGAAGGTGTTTGGCTCAAACCCAGAGTTTCTTCAGGAAGTTAAGGACCACCTAAAGGGTGCTACATATGAACCTATATTAGTTTATATCTCCTAGACTTTTATCAGAGTTGTCCTTCTACAGCAAAGATAACTATTTCCATAAAACCTGCTATAAATCAAGATTTTTCCAGTAACAATTAAAAAATTCTACATCCTCATATCTGGTAGCTAGCATTCAAAAACATATATATTTATATAAAAAAACCCCTCAATAAAATAAATGGACAGAAACAGTCATCTACCAGTGGAAATGCTGTTGTCCCCATCCCTGGAGAGATTTAAAGCCTTGTGGAGATGGCAGTTGGGGACATGGATTAGTGGTTGCCTTGGAAGTGCTGGGGAACAGTTGGACTTGATGGCCCTGAAGTTCTATTCCAGAACTAACAATGATTCAAAATACTCCACTTTTTCAACCCTCTTCTCTAAATATTCCTTCTCCAAAACAGAACTACTTAATAGAATTAACTTTTTCCCAATATTTTTGTTGTTGCTCTTTTGTGGTTTTTTTGTTTTGTTTTGTTTTTTTATGTGGGTTTTGTTGGTTTTTTTGGCCACAAAATGATAACTCTCTATGAGTTCAGTTATTATAAGTTCATTTGGTATTCATGGAAAAAGTAGCGGTGATTATAATGAATTCATTTGATATTCATGTGCATGTCACATGTCCTTTGGTGGCAGTGCCATTGTCACTCAGCTCTCATTATGCTGTTCTCTCGTGGTGATGTCCCTGCTCTGGTCCTGCACGTGGGCAGGGTGCTGGGAACAGGGACAGCACAGACATCACATTCCCACCTCTATTCACAATTTGTTACTTTAAGAAAAGCAGTTTTAGCATGCTGTGATTCAATAAAAACCACAGTTTCTCTCTCAGAATGGTCTTGGAGTTCGTAAACTGCTTTGTTTCCTTTCTGCTCCTCAGCTCTGTGCAGTTCTGAAAATGTGCAAGAGTTACTACAGAAAAAGAATTTACAACTTAACATATTGACTTTGTGCTCCTCTGCTCTTGCTTTTCAGCCACAGTAATCCAGTGGGATAATTTGCTTCAGAAACTCTAAACTTACCAGGATTTCAGGAATATCTTTCCATCTGAAGGGCTATTTTTTCTGTGCCAGGCCTGTGATGCTGCTGTTGAGAAGAGCTCAAGTTTAGAGCAGACATCAAATTCCCTGTTCACCTTCATAAAGAAGCAACCAACTCCCCAATATTTTTCATATTTCTGCTCAAAATTATAAACAGGGATGCTCCAAAGGCCCTGGAGGAGCGAGGGGCTCAGGTCACACTCAGTTAAGTGGGATTTATTTCCTTGAACCATTTTGGCCCCTCTCAAATCCTCCACTCTGACCACGCCAGCGACCGACCGCGAGCTTCTTGAGGCGCGATGTCGTGGGAACCATCACGGTGACTTAAAACACAAAACGAGCATGGCTGAGGTCAAAAGTTCTTCAAAAAGTCTAATATATACATCACACACATCCCCAGAGGAGTCAGCTCAATTCACCTTAATCCTGAATCAACACTGCCTCTGTAAGTGCAGCCCACGCCTCATCCTCCGGGGCCACTCCCGCCTTTAAATTTGGATGAGGGAGCCTTGACGGATTTGGGCTGTGGATCACCAGGGAGAGAAACCTGGCGCTGCTTCTTGAAGGCTTGCAAATCATCATTGGGGCTTTACTCCCACCAGCCTCTAACCTCTCTCAGGTACTGGACTCCCCAGTTCCTCAGCACTGGGAGCCTCTCCCAGGAGTCCTTCTGAAAGCCGCGGGATCAAGCTTGGCACACGGGATCAAGGAAAGGAGGAAGGATCAGAAAAGGATTCTTGTCTCTTTATGCAAATTAGTTGTTCTGTAAAACCTGATGTGCACAGGAAACCAGCAGAAAACCCATTGGTGTTATGTTTTCCTGGGGCAGATGGACAGACAGAGTTTTGCCTCCTGGTAAGCAACAAGGTTTAGATTCTACATGTCCAAAGCTTCAATTTTTAGAAGAAACAAAACAAACCAGAACATAACCCCCCAAAAAACACAAAGGAAAATATGAGCAGCTCTTGTTTCTGTTTCTAATGAAAAGCTCTTGGTTGTGGCCAGGGCCACTTGGGGGTCACTCGAATCATGAAAATGATGCCATTCCCAAATTTCTCAGCTAGCACCACCAGTAATGTTATTTTTGTATACAGGCACTGAAAGATTTTTGGGGCTTGTTTCCCCTCACAGAGGTAAATCACTGCATGGGAAACATGTTCCACATGAATGATGGTCATTCTGACCATGGCTGCACTTCTGTTCATGTACAAAGGGATCACGAGAAGAATATTTGCTGGATTAAGCACGGTTTGGGCTCACATTTATCTTTTTGGTCATTTCTGATGCACATCCTTCCACTGCACAGCACAGGGACCGTGTCCCTGCTCCTCACACACGAAGCAAACGTGACTCAGCTTGGTCTGCCAGAGGAAGCACAACACAGCCCTTGTGAGTTATTCCCACTTTTGGCATCAACACAGATGCAGCCTGGAGCTGGACTCCATAGGCATTTTATTGACCTATCAAGAAAATGTGCAGGCCAGGCTCAGAGATGTTTAACTCAGGAATAAATCTGGTAATTTATGGTTCAGCTGACAGCTCTGAACTGGGATTTGCAGCTTGTGCTCAGGGAAGGCTGAAAGGGGACCATTACCCAAAGAGGCTCCAAGAGACCTGAAGAAGGACTTTGGACAAGGAGCTGGAGTGACAGGACAAAGGGAATGGCTTCCCACTGCCAGAGGCCAGGGAGAGATGGGATCCTGGGAAGTTTTCCCTGACAAGAACCTACATTCAAAACTATTTGTGGATAAATCAGGCAAAAACTGAGATTTTTTTTTCCTGCCCCAAACATATTTATGGTTCTTTGGTAAAGCAACTCAGCTGCACAACAGGCTAAAAACTTCACAAAACCAGTGAGTTTGGTAGGTTGAAAAACAAAAATGAAACTTCTGTTTGCCTTTTGGTGCTTCCCCCAGCCCTGACACAGAGATAAAATTCTAGAAGTTGATGTTGTCTCAGCTGAAAGATTGAGATCAATTCCAGCTCAATCCAGGAAAACACACAGATTCAACATTCCTCCACCCAAACACGTGCCCTCCTTGGATTTTAGCTTTAGCATCTCCTGAAAACATTTAAAAATGCGTTAATTGACTCCTTGCTTATACTCTGCAAGCAAGATCTGGCCAAATATCAATACAGGGAGACATGTCTTGAAATAAGAGTGTTGCACATATACGCCAAAACATCCTTTTGTATTGCTCTGCTGCTCCCAGTAAGTGCACGGCAACAATTTGCATCGAACTCAGAAGGCTTTGCTGCACCAGTCAATTCAGATCAATAGAAAAAGGCTTTTACAAAGAAAACAAGGGCTGTGTGGAAAATAGTTCAGGCAGCAGGAGCGTTTCACAGTCGGGGTTGGCAAATCAACAGACTTTTATCTGTAGTGAAAACAGATCCTGTCAGGTTTAGGCAGAGCACTGATTTCCAGCACGTTTGGCCAGTTAGAGACACACGGGGCTTGGTCACAGCATCCTGGGCAGCAAGATGAGGCACTGGCACAGCCCCTAGCTGGGGAAAAAATACCTGTACAGCAGCTCCAAGCACCTGACCCCAGTGCAGAGATTTGGGATAAACCCCTCCTGCCCAGAGTAGGACTTTACAGGGAGAGCTGAGCAGCCTGACGGTGGATTTGGAGTTACCTTTATAAACCAACTGCTCCCTCTGGTTTGGGGGTTATGCAATGATGCAGTAGAAAAAGGCTCAAGACTGACTCACTGCTTGAATTGTGAGGGTGAATTATGGACTGAAAGAGTTCTCACTTTTGTCCTGAACAGCAGCTATTAATGACTCATTCCTGAAGGCAGCGGAGGAAGATGCAGACAAATGAGAAGCAGGTTAAAGAAGAAATATGGTTTCATAGACACAACAGCTTCATGCTCTGGCAGGAGAATGGAGTTGTTCCAGCTTCTATCAACTCCCTGTTTTGTTCCTGTTAGGAACTTGAAGTAGCTGAAATAATAGTTCCTGTTTAGCTCAATTAGACAACTGTCAAAATTAACAAAAAGGGGGGAACAGTGACTGGGAATTATCAAAGCAGGCAGCTCTGAAAGGCAAGGAACTTAAACAGTCAGAAACTCTGACATTTGGATCTTGGCCCTACAAATAGAATTAGAAAATTCCTGACTGGAGTGGTTTTTGAATGGACATTAAAAATCATCCAGTTTCACCCCCTTCCACAGGCAGGGATGTCTTTCACTATCCCAGGGTTCTCCAAGCCTCCTAACCTTAAACAATTCCAGGAATGGGGAATCCACATCCTCTCAGCACACTAGACCCCTGTTTGCCCAAGATTTTATTTCCTACTTGCAGTCAGATACTAATATATAATATTAAAATACAGTATTTTGTACTAAACAGTACTAAAAACAGTATTTTAAGGCCATCACTCCTAATCAAACCCACCAGGAGCAGAAGTACAAACAAACTGAACAAACCTATGACTAGACTTTCAAACCTTAAAAAGCATTTTCATGTTTCTCATTGGGTGAGAGATTTATTTAAAGGTTCCAGCTGAGTCTTATTTTAGCCATGTTCATTTTCCAACTGTTTGCAACAAGGCAAAAAAAAATAACCCACTCCAAACACGCACGCTTTAGGAAAGTGGATTTGAATGACACTAAGAAAAATGGGAGGGGTTTTATGCTGTGCTCTTACAATCTGATGGAAAAAGTGATTTTTTAGAGCAGAGAGGATGCTGTGGTGCTTGTCTGTTCTGGCTCACATCACATCACCAGTGTCACTGAGCATGAGGCAACAGTGGTATTTCTATTTTTGTGCATAAAGTTCAGTACACATTGAATAAGAGAACACAAATGCAGCTTCCATTACTAAAAAATCCGTGCACTGCCTCCATTTTTTCTTTTTTTTTTTTTTTTCATCCTATTTCTCCATGAATTAGTGCACTACTACAGCTTTACAATTAGGCTACTTTGCAGGTCATGCATGCAGCACAAGTATTTCTGGACCAGAACTAAAATTAGTAAGATCTCTGCTGGGTACTTCTGTGTAGGTCAGAGCACACAGACACATTCCTTTGCTCACTGGCATTTCAGGACTGATGTACTTTTTGTTTTTTATCTGTTTACACGAGCCTGGCAAACCCAGACCCTGACGCATGTCGTGCTTGCAGCAGTGTGACTTCATGCTCTAAGAGAATTCAGGAATCTTTAATATTTACAATGGGATTTTTATAATAAATTGTGGATTTGGGTTGTTTTTTGGATTGGTTCACCACCCCCATTTTATTCTGTTTGCCTCCTGATACCAAAAATTTGGGAAATTTTATTTACAGAGAGGGAGATAAATTAAAAAATGGCCTCTGGGAGTGATGCAGGTTCAGCAGAGGATGCATTTTATAAGCCAAGAAAACACCTTCAGGTACAACTCTGCCTATTCCTTGTGTCATGTGGGCAGCTCATTTACACACTGAAGGTACCACCTGCCCTCTGACCCTCCAGACACCCTTCCTTGCTAGCAAAGATTAATTATTTGGCCTTTAACTATGTAATTAGTGAAGAGATGGGTTATGCTAGCAAATGACAGAGCTGAATCTGCCCCCCAGCTCCATTATTCCTGATTTTCCAGCACACTTGGGTGGCAATGAAGGCTGCTTCCTTTTTCACCCTGCTTGAATCAAACTCATCCACATTCTTATTTCTGCTCCTTTTTTTTTTTTTTTTTTTTTCATTATATTTATTTTATCAACACACGTCCTGGGTATCTAAGTAGAGAGTTTACTTCATCCCCTCTCAAATTTCTCTTCAGCATCTTGAAATCTTCATATCAGATCATCCTTTCAAGAGGTTTTTTTTCCCCCAGGTGGGTACAGATCCAGGTTTCCCAGGCTCTCTGCATGAAGCAACTTCACAACTTCACTTCTGCCAATGCTGCTGTCATTTTCTGCCCTTCCCAATCCCTGGGATGTCCATTGGGTGCCAGAGTGTCCCTGCCTTGGGCAGAGCAGCTACAAGGGACCCAGGGATGTATTTTACAATTCGCCAGATTAAACTCTTATATTTTCACAGAGTTCACACTCCCGTGGGTTTAACTTCTGCTTTGCATTAATTCTACACCTGCTTCTCACCCAGAGCTCTGCTAAACCTTTGTTTGGTGAATATTCCCACAATTTAAGGCTACAAATGTAAAAATCCACAGTTTCTCTCAAGCAGAGACGATGGAATGTTTTCTCCCACCCTTCTCCAACCTTGTACAGGAGTTCTCTGCAGATTTAATCCATCACCTCCACTTTATCCACTTCACTGGTAACACCTTCACTCAGGCTTTTCCAGAGGATGCAGAGCTGTAGTTTAACCCTGAGGATCACAGGATTAAGGCTGGAAAAACCCTCCCAGCCCATCCAGTCCCAGCTGTGCCTCATCCCCACCTCACCCCCAGTCCCAAGCACTGAGTGCCACATCCAGGAATTCCTTGGACACCTCCAAGGATGGGCACTCCAACCCTCCCTGGGCAGCCCCTGCCCAAGTTTAACTCTTTCAGTGAGCAAGGGTTGTGAAATCAGCTGGAGATTTCTCCTGCCTCCACTTACACCTCTCATCCCTTACACCTCAATCCCTCAGCATTACTCCAGCCCACACCTCAGCTCCGTGAGCAATCCTTTTAGATGAGTGTCCTGAGCCCAAAAAAGACAGAATTAAGCCCAGCATTCTCACCCATGCCTGCTTTCCACATCATCTCCCTAAAAAATTCCCCCTGATTTGTCAGACAGGCTTTACCCTTTCTGAAACCATGCTGACTGGTTTATTTCTCCAGATGTTTTGTGATCTCATCCTTTATTAATGTTTCTAGAGTTCTGCCTAGCACCAAGGTCAGATGTGCAGGTCTGTTATATCCTGGCTGGGTTTTCCCAGTCCTTTTTTTCCTGCTCCCCTCCAAACTGGGGTTGTATTTACTTCTCTCTAGTCCCTTGGTGTCTTCTTTGTCTCAAAGGAGCCCAGATAAAAATCTTCATTTATTGAACCAGTAATCTCTTCAGTGATCTTGTTAAAGATTCCCCAGTACATAACTCCTACTACCTTGGAGCTTCCAGGGATTTTAACTTATACAAGATTTATTCCAGCACAAAATTATCATATCCCAGAAACTTTGCTTCTATTCAGCCTTGTGAACACTGAGGAGAAAGATATGTTCAGGCAGAGGATTTCAAAGTGAGTTTGGGGATCTGGGTGCTCAGTTCCCACTGTAATTAATGGCACAGGGGCTTCCAAACCTTCTACAGAGTTCAGAAACTGTTAAACCTATCAAATCTATATAGAACATACTAAAACGTAATGAAATTTTATATAACTGATATATGGCCTTCATTTTTAAACCACATATTATGGGTAAATATTTTTTTTCTTGTTGGTATTATTTATTTTCAGTCCAGATAGCTCAGTAAAGCAGACAGCGAGGGGATTTTTTGCTTATTTATTTATTTTTAAGGCTGCTGGAGTCTCTGGGTTCCATGTGGAATGCTTCAAAACTGGTGAATATCCTTGATTTTGACACGTTCTGTGCTTGCCATGTGCAGCCAGGACCCTCTCTCCTGTCCTTAGTTTGACTCCATCCTCAGACATTCAGCTCCTGGAGGCCCTTTCCATGTCCTCTCATGTTTACACCCAGTGCCAAATCTACAAAATCTTTGGTTTTTACCAAAATCTTCAAGTGCAAACAAAGTACAAGCAAATAAGGATCTTTTAATGCCAATTCCTGCATTTTCCCAGCCTTCCCACAGGACTGGCCCATCCCTCAAACCCACTTCCTTCAGGGTTCACTTCCATGTTAATAAATTCCACTCATTTCTGCATCACCCCCAAGAATATTTTCCATGGTTTTCCAGCTGATCTGCACTGACACTGCTCTCACTCAGCCATGCTTTGGGAGCTGAACTCCAGGGCTGCAAAACCTTTGGTTTGGACCCTGCAGGAGCCTGAGAGGTGACAGAGGATGCCCATCCCACTTCTGCAGGACAATGAATCAACTCTGAACCCACAGACCCCACTGCCACTTCACTCCTGCCAGGTGAAATTCCAGCAGCTCGTTACTCCTCCAAACCAGAAGGAAACTCCAGCAGATTTGCAAGAACCCTCAGGATAAATCTTTGCTTTCAGGCCTTGCTCCTTCTGGAGTTTTCTGCCTTTCTTCCATGCAGATTTTCCAGGCAATTGGAACGAGGTGGTTTTGGAGGTTCCAACCCAAACCACTTGGTGAGCCTTGAATGTGGGTTTTACCTCATGAACTTTTGGGTTCCACTGGTTATTTCAACTTGTGGCAAAACAAAAGAGAAAATATCTCAAGTGGTTGTTTTCCTGGAGGTCTGAGTTGTTTGTTACAGGCTGTCTCAAATGACACCGACTCCGAGTTTAGAGGCTGCAGGATATTAATATTAACAATGTAAATAACAGACAATTCTTCAGAGGGCAAAGGAACTTGTCTCCAATTTTCAAAGGATGTGCTTTACTTAACTAAGGCTAATTAGCTGTGATCTTCATATAAGCAACCAAAAAAAAAAAAAAAAATTACATTTGATTTTGCATTTTAAACAGCTGCAAAAAAATTCCTATTTATCCAAAACAGACTTTTAGAATCATTACCAAGTTCTCAAGCATGTACAAATTACTGTCCCCAAGATTGTTTTCCCTATACAGGGTATTTAGAGAGAATTTGTGCCTTGTAACACTCTCCAACCATTGCAGGGAATTCCCTTCTCAGAAATTTATTTCTCCAGCCCTGGCTTGTAAATACATACAGGTTCCTTCTTCTTTTTCTACAAGTTTGTGCATTCGTTGTAAGTTAAACACAACATTTCACAGATGTTAAACACAACATTTTTTAGAGCCAAGTGGAAAGTGTCTCACTACAACAAGGACTTTTATCAGCTTTGGGACAGTGCTGTGAACAAAAACCAGGGGCTGATGAAAAAGGCATTTCTGAAGGTGTGGCTTAAAAGCAAGGACTAAGTGGTCTGTGCACAATGACAATTTTTTTTTGCAGTTTTCCTGCTCAGGATTCCAAAGTCAGCTTCCAGTCCTTTGCATGGGATGGTTTTCACACGCTGAACACCCTTCTGCAGGAGCCCCAGAGCTGCCTTAGCATTTCTGCTCTTAGAAGGGTGGCTAAATCTTCTTAGACTCTTTAAAACTCCTCTTCTTCCCCTTTATGTATCACTTGGCTTCACCTAAGCACTGAGAGAGGCTGATCTGGTGATGTTTTGGAAGACATTCCCAGGTTTGTGCCCTCCCCAGGCCGGAAGGTTCCTGCAGCTCTGGTCACAGGGTTCATCCATGATCAAATCCACCTCATGTTTTATGTGTTTTGGAGAGATAGATCCCTTCCTTCCTCAAAGACTGTTGCTGTAATTACACAAATTATCTGCTCCACTGTCACTTCCAGTCAAAGGTGTCATCTGAAATTAAAAATTCATGTAAAAACTAGAGATGTTACTCTTTTTGAGCAGACAGTTCAGACCTGAGCTGGTTTCACAATGTTTGGTTTCACTTCCCACGTGCAGTGAGGAGCTGAGCCAAGGCACAAGGGTCTGCCTGGCCCTCCAGCTCACAGTATTTCATCTTTAACATCATTTTGTTGTTTAAATTCAGGCTTTGGATCCATTAGGATTTAATTTAACTACATTTTATTAACATAATGATGCACTGTAGCCAGTCCAAATCCTGCTCTGGCACCACCAATGTTCAGGGAAAACTCCTTCTTCTCCACTCCCACCACCACAGAGGTGGGAAGGAATTTGGAGAAGGAATTCCCACGTGGAGAAGGACAAAGAAGCTGCTCTTTGGGATTTGAGTTGCACAAATTTGGGGCTGAGGCACCAGAGCTATGCTGAGGTTCAAACAGCCCCTGCACTGGGAACCTCTGGCTGAATCTGCTCTGATCACACATCAGGAATGAGCCTGAGATGCAAAACACCACACCTGGCTTCCCCTGCCCTTTCCAGGAATGATGAAGGCTCAATTTAATCCCAGCTTGGGTTCAGAAATATCCAGGGAAAAACACTCCCTTGTAAAGCTCCAGGGGGCAAACAGGGAGGGAAACAAAAAAAAAAAAAAGAAAGAAGCAGAAACCTTGAGCAATGACACAACCCCACTTCTCAGTGTCCCAGGAGATTTTTTGGCTGTACAACGCCTGCTGGAGCTGGAAATGTGGGCTGTGTTTTTTCAATCCAGAAATACCTGTAAACCAAGAACAGTTCAAGTACCTTATACCTTCTCAATTATTTTATGTCCACAGCAAGTGAATCACACAGAGGTTGTTATTTGGCTGTTGCCACTTGTTCAAAGTTCAAGATGAGGAGGGAGCAGCCCTGACCATTTCCAACAGCCAATATTTACGGAGGAGAGAAAGTTTTGTGTTTACTCCATGCTCTACAACTGCCTCGACAAATTTGTCAGAATGAAAATACTCTGTTTTCTCTTTTGGAGGCAGATTTAACAATTTGAGCTGAGTTCTGAGACTGGATGTGCCCACTGACCCATTCCCAGTGTGGGTGTTTTCATACCCAACCAGTTAATTGCCCATAAAAATTCATAATGGAACGTGATGGGAAGAACCACCAGATGTGACTCATTAAAGTCTTATGTAGAAAGCTTGGAAATCAGGGAAACCTTTTTTTTTCCAGACCAGGACAGCATTTCAAGCTTAAATAAATGCTCTGTATCAGTCCTTCTCCCCCCACTTTTTCTAAGTAAAATTGTCAGGAGAGAGAGGAAAAAAAAAAATAAAAGGAAAGAGACATTCAGGAAAGAAACAAATTTTATTTAGAGATTGAAGAAGTGCTGAAATAATAATAGGTGTTGAATACAAAGCTTAGGCTGTGGCTAGGCTGTTCACAGGTGTTATCTGTTGCTCCTGGAAGAGTTAAGCCTAAAGAAAAGCTGAGCTTTGAGAGCAGCCTTACAGCACCACGTGTTCACTGCAGTTTTCCCATCTGACTCCTTGGATGCACAGTTTGGGGAGACACTGCAAGAAAAGCTTGGTAGAACAAAATGTGAAGTTTTGGCTGGTTCTGTACTCTGAGAAGTCATGTAAGGTTCAATTCATCCAGGGAAAGAAATGTCTTGTTCTTCCCACAGACTTCAGTGGGGCAGGAACTCAACGGAGTCTCACCAATGTAAACTGCAGAAATAACATATCATAATTTGGAAAGACAAAGAAGCCACACACACACAAAAAAATTAAAATCCTCCTGGCTACTTTTTATTTAGTTCAGTTAAACTCAGTTCAGGAAGCTGGAGGATCTTTCAGAACTTCCTTGCTGGAATGCACACCAAAAGAGCATAAAAGAAAGAAAAAGAAACTACTGTTTAATGCATCATTTCTTTCACCTGGCATTGGTCCTAAGACTAAACTCTGAAATTTATGTTCAACACAATTTAATTCAAGTCCAGACCAGTTGTTGAACTGTTCATATTTGGTCCAGTTGTAACCACCTGGTTATTTCTGCACCACAGCCTAAACCTCCTTCAAATACAAGGTAGCTTAGAGAAATAAAACAAGATTTTAAGTCAGATTTGAATGGATTTATTTCATTTGGGCAGCATTTTATCCTCAGCATTTTTCCAGTCAGAACCTCCTGGGATTTTTTTTTTGGTGATGCAACAAAAACTGGTAAAAATAAGGAGCACTGTTGAACTTTGAGTACTTGGAATATTGCACAGAGGGGAGAGCCTATAAAACTGAAGAAAGATCATAAAATAAGCTTCTCTTTGGCAGGATGAAGGAATATGTGAGAGTAGAGAACATGCATTAGTGAAATTTCCTTCATTTGTCTTAAAAACCTTTAAGTATTTAGGACTGGAGTGTGTTTTCTGTAAGGCCACAGAGAAAAGCAAGAATTATGCATATGAAGCACTATTTAAAAATAGTGAAAGTCTATTAAAAGAAAAGAAAAATCTCTAATTTTAAAAGTAGCTTTGCTGAAGCAAACACTTTATTTTGCCCCAAATCAGAAACACAGTTCACAACATAACTCAGGAATTGTACCATTAAATTTTGGCTGCAAACAGAGTGTGCTGCCACCTAAAAAATAAAAGATATCTGACAGATTAAACAATTCCTCTATCGCTCCAGGTGACACAGATCCAGCTTCATTCACCTGAGCGTTGATTGTTTTATTTGCAGCACGAAAGAAAACAAAAGTTTACAACTTCTTTGTTAATGTGGCTTTAGCAAGACTTTCTACAAGCTCTTAATCACAGCAGAACTTGGAGATCATTACAAAAAGTGTTATTACCCCTCCGAAAAAGCACATCTTCCCCAAATGATGATGTAATTAATAAAAACCCAGCTGGCATCTGACACGACTGATCTACTGTCAAATCTCACGCCCAAAAAGGCTTGGAGGGCAGGACAGGAGTTCAGCCAGGACGTGTGAAAAGGTCACTGGTGCTCACCTGGAAAGAGGATGTCTAGCAGACAGCAAAAAAACTCCTTTCAGCAGCTGCAAATTTCCTTCCAAGATGCAAACCTCTTCTCAGGATTCCCCCCCTCCACCTCCTCCCGGGGTGCTGCTGTTCACTCCTCACCTGTATTTACCTTTCCCAGGGCCAGCCAGAGGATTTCCTGGGAAAAAAACTCAGAGCTGGCCACACCAACACTGACCAAACCTCGCTGTGCCCTCCTTGGAGGGGACAGGGAAGGGCTGGAATGCTGCAGCTCCAAGGAGAATGGCCCAGAGAACCCCAGCCTCCTCCCCGAGCTCCTCTTGATTATCTCCCAGCTCTCAGGAGCTGCTAAAATTGATGGCAACAACGGCCAGCAAAGAAAGGTCTTCTTGTGGCTTGAAAAAAAAAAAAGCATCAGGAGGGTGGGAAAATGGAAGAGGACAGTTTCCCTTCATGGGATTATCTTTGACAGGCTTTGGGAAGTTCACGGCCCTAATTTAGGCACCTACTTTAGGGACGGGAGGGTAAATCACCACCTCACTTTCCATTCCTTTTTCCTGCCCTAAGTGCTCCCTTGCAAAGGCTGTTCGCGCCTCTTTATTTCCCAGGAACTGCTTTCTAATCGTCTCTTCAGAGATGCGTGACTCTCCGAGCTGATTTTAAACATTTCCATGACAATCCCGACACTTTGCAAAGCTGTTTTGCCTCGGCTGTTCACGATTACCTGCGAAGCACCGCCCGGGGAGGCTCCTGCTCGAGCTCGGACTCTGCATCCCCGTTAAAATTGGAGGCAGAGGCGCTTCCCAAGAGCATCCTACTGCTCCTGCCTCTCACCACTCTCCTCTCCTCTGCTCCAGAAGTGCTGCATCCTCCCGCAAAATCCTTCCAAGGTGAACAGCATCACCTGTAAAACACCATGAGAGGTTCGGCTTTATTAATCCAGCAATTCTCATTAGACTCTTATAACATCACCTTTTGCAAAGAGAAAACAATGAGGATTTCTTTTTCTTTTTCTTTTTTTTTTTTTTTTTTAATTTTGTTTTGGCTGATTATGTGCCTAAACCCCTGCAGTGTTTGTGCAAAAGGACTTAGGACCTTTTGAATTTGAATTTGAATTGCATTTAAGAAATGTTTGAGAGGACAGACAGCATTTCCATCAGGCACACCTATTAGGTTTATGTGACAAATGAAATTTTACTGGATTATTTATAATTTTAAGGTATCAGCTGAGACATTCCAATCCTGGACCTTCTTAAGTATTCGTTGCCTCTAAATGAACTGGATGTGTTGTATAATGGAATTACTAGATTTGTATTAAATTGTAGCTTTGGGACCCATCACTGTGTGATGCTATCTACTTTCAACTGGCTTTGTTTATCACAGAGAAGGGAACTGAATTAGCATAAGATACTACAAAGTAGTAAAGGGATTTTAGGACCCTGTCTATTTGACCTCCTATTGACCTGGGCTAATTCATATTCTCCCTGGGATGCTCTAACAGGTCATTTTGTATTTGGGAAAAAAAAAAAAAAAATAAAAATCAGGTCGACTTGTGGCTGCACATCCCTCGTTCCTGTGGCAGCAGAGACATGGAATTCCCTCTCTGCTCACACACACACGGCTGTGCTCCTCCTTGAAAAGAAAATGAACTTTTATTTGTAAATTACCACATAAGAGGTTGTTATTTGTCTTACTTATTGTATTCCCGTGGCTGCTGCTGTGAGTGGGGCCATTTGCAACCTCGGTGGTGGTGGAGAGAATGGCAGGGACAGGGAATGGGGGCACGGGGAGGGGAGGTGTGTAAACAGAAGGAAATGTTCTTGCACACTCGTGGACACACATGGATATCCTCACACAAGGCATTTTCCACGTTGGTGTTCACAGAATCACCACAGAAAGGTCTGGGTTGGAAGGGAACTTAAACAACACCCAGTTCCATGGGCAGGGACATCTTCCTCCAGACCAGGTTGTGCCAAGCCTCATCCAGCCTGGCCTCAAACCCTTCCAGGGATGGAGAACTTTTTCCTGCTGGTTAATGCCTGCAGAGAGTAGTTTTGGTGTAAAGAGAGTCCTAGAGGAGATGGGGGAGCTGCACAGGAGGATCTGCTTTGTCCAGCTTGGACGAGCCACTTGACCCTAAAACACTTTTTGCCCCTCAGACTGATTTTTGTAGGAAATCAGGCTGATTTTTCCTTTGGTTTTGTGAAGGCTGCCCTTCATCATGACAGACAATTCCCATGGAAATGACAGTATTTTCCACAGGGGTATCCCTCATGGTCTCTTTTCCCCTCTTCAAGATCCTGCACCCCAAACACCCACAGCTTCCCCATGTTATTGGGGAACAACCCCTCAGGGTTCTCCTCAAGGTGCAGGAGCCTGCAGAGGTGGGCTGGGGAGGGCTGTGGGAGCCAGGTCTAGCTCTGGATGAGGAAGAGATGTTTGGCTGTGTTTAGGAAGGCAGCAATAATGCAGACAGGGGACATTTAATGTGGCACCTCACTGCTCTGCACCACAACAATGCCCTTACAAGAAGCCAAATATGTTCTCTGCTCTGAACCTTGAAAGTTCCTCCATAACACTCATGGATTTGGTCCTTAAATCAACTGTGATCTCAATGGCCTCCTCAGGTTTCAGATGCATTTTTTTTTTCCCTAGCTTTAACTTCTATTTAGCAAAATAAAAAAAAAAAAAAATGTAGATATTCAGTCAAAGGTTGTTGTTGGTAATTCCAGAAATTGAAGTCTATTTTTTTGCAGTGAAAAGCATGAAATGAACTCCAGCCCTCGCTCTGCAGTGCAAGGGGCTGATGAATTACAATGGCAGCCTGCTTTATTCTCCTTAATAAGAAATTAGATCACAATAGGGATTTACCAAAATTACCTTGAAGTGTTTGTGGGTTTGAGTGATTGGACAATTTGCACTCAAATTGTGTCGAATCATCCGAGTTCCAGCATCTGTCTCTTTAGTTGGGCTGCTTTCAAAATGCCCTGATCTCTTTCAGCAGGAGCTCATGAATGCAGAGCTCAACCCCACACACAGCATTTGTTTGTTTTCTTCCCATTTCTCCAAATTGCCTTATTGATAATTTTCTGAGAGCTTCCCAGATTTCTGGGGCAACTTTATCAACTCCTGTTTCCAATGAGGAGCGAGTGGTTTGCTTAGGAAATGGATTCAGTGTTGCCATTTAGCTTTTTCCTAACCTGTATCACCAGTCCAGTTCATCTAATTATTCACCCATATCCTTTATCAGAGATGCAGCTTGCAGGAGCTCACTCTGGAGCTGGAATGGGTGCTGGAATTCCTGCAAGGAGCCCCTGGAATGATGTTTTTAAGGAAGCCCACACCATTTCATTAGGAGGCAGGAGACACAGGCTGATGTGCTGCATCTTGAATAACTTCAGGAAATCTTTTAAGTCAACCTTGTGTTTTAGTCAACAGGGAAGGTTTGACCTTTAACCCCCCAACAACCATCTGTTTCATTATTTATCTGAGGGAATCAGAGAGTTTTTGTTCTTTCACAAAAGTCCCTGACACCAAGATATTTCTAATAGCAAGAATTTTTCATTCTTGTCACTATTCCTTTTGAAAATACAGGTATTTTCATACAACACGTAGCTAATGAGTGAAACTTCAGAATCCAACCTTTCTCTATAATCACAGGAACAGGGATTAAAGAGGTCCCACTAGTGAGGAACATGAAAATTAATTATTGAGCTCCTTGTTTTATCCTCCCCATCTGTCTGATATTCTCGAGCACAGAAGGAGTTAGACAATTAAATTATTTCTCCTTTTACCTCCTCAGGATGTTCTCTGTACCTTTACCCCAAATCCAGAGTCTCCCAAATTTTGCTCCTTTACCAGCAAACGTCTGGGTGTTTGCCTGTGCAGGGGCAGGGGCTTCTGGTTTTCCTGAATGCCAAGAAATCAGCCAAGCTTTTCAAAACATTCGTCTCCACTGAGCTCGCTTAAAACGTTTTTTCTCCTTCTAAGGCTTGCAGGAAATCCTTTCAGCGAGACACACTCTTTGTGAGCAACACAAGCAAATTTTGAAATTATTATGATCAGTCTTTGTGCAAAGAGAAAGCCACAAAGGCACTTGTACACAGGAGAAAAGAAAGAGTAAAAATAACAACGAGAGAGGGATGTGCACTTGATATGTCAAGTGTGGGGGATAGACTCTCCTTTAAAAACACTCATGAAATTCCCTCAGAAGTCACTGGGAAGTGCCCCAGTGCATCTGCCCAGGGCAAAATTAGACCCATTATATTTAGCTTTCCTGAGAAACCCTCGGTTTTGTAACATGTTTATATTTCTGTCATTATTTTTGGCAGCTAAACAAGTGAAGAATTTCATTTCTAGCAACTAGTTAAGACAGTTGGGGCAATTAATTTGTTTTATTTAACAATAAAGCTGTCACTTGGCAGTGCTGGGAATGAGAGGAACTCCAGCACGATGCTGGTGCAGCCTTTTCCCTGCTCGGGAAGGAGAAACTTCAGAGCTCTCTGTGTGAGCGTGTGTGTTTATCATCACTTTTGGCTCACTTGATATTGTTTTGCTTGAGGTGAAGCCAAAGGGTAAAAACTGCTAAAGTGGGCCCAGACCAAGATAAACACACATCCCTGAGACATTTTTTTTGCTGAGGGATCACAGTCTGAATAAGGAATCATCCTTAAACTTTTGATTTATTTTCCCGTCAGCATGAGCGCGCCTGACTCGCTCGTTCTGCATCAGCACCAGGCTTGGCTCAGTTGATCAGGTAACACACAGGTA
>CM031862.1:1609571-1614724 GCA_018697195.1 Certhia americana
CCATCGGAAGTGGTGGGTGGTGGAACAGGTGAGTGATCCACACAGTTTTACTTCTTTATATGATCAAAAGTATATATATATATATATATATATATATATATATATTTTTATATATATTTTTTTTTTATAAAAACAAAAATTTTCTTCTAATCCATATCTTTTGTATTGAAAAAAAATAAATTTATTTATTTTATTTTCAAGCTAACTCTTCTATTGGCTTTTTGCTCAAACCCTGGTGGTTTCAGAAACTGCCCAAGATCTCTTCTCATGAGGCAGAACCTGGAGACATGAGGAGAGATAACTTTCCAAATCTAAATTTGGGGCTCTTTTAACACAGATGCTCAACACTCTATTGTGGAGCGATGATATTATCAATGTATTATTCACAAGGCATTCAGGACTCGTTAATTATTTATGAAAATTATGCACTTTTATTCCAATAACTTTGATTATCTGGGTGATATGAGTAGTGTGGTATTAGGAGTAGAAGGGAGACTGGATAACACTCCAAAATTTGAGTGTGCAGGCAATATTTATGTAATTTTAGTTATCTAATGAACACACTATGACCTGTCTATAAAGGATTTTAACACCTCTCTAACAGGGAAGTGACCAAACTCTTTTTCTCTCAGTGTCTTTTATTTAGAAGAGGAGGGAACAGGTGAGAAAAAACAGCGTCTGGCTTGAAATTTTCTTTTTTTCCCCTTCCCAGCCTCACTCAAGGAATCTGAATCAGCATAAACCAGGATGTATTGAACCATGCCTATTATCCCCACTAGAGAAGGGAGGCCACAAAGGGCTGAGTTTCATCTGGCTCTTGGATAATTCAGGAAACAGATGGAATGCTACATCTTTCTCAGAGCCTGAGGACTAATGTAGCCCTATGGCATTATCTATCAGGCTAGAGGGGGGCTCTGGATTTTGAGGACCATTCCCGGGTCAAACTGGAGCATAATGCAGAGAAATATCCTTGGAAAAGCACTTGCTTAGGGTTTTAGACAGATTTCAGTCAACTCGGAATTTTTAGCAGTGCCACTTCGCTGGAAACACAAAGTAAAATACAAATTTACAGAGGCACAATCAGAAAAGGTTCTCAACTCTTAAATTTTTGGAAAATTCTTATTAGAAATAATTTGATATTTAAACTCAACTTTCCTTCTGATATTTACCTGATATGGAGTGGGGTTTTTTTATTATTTAAATCCAGTTTCATGTAACCTTTATGCCGAAGCACAAGAGCCAAAACAGAGGAACAAAATGACATAAAAACCTCTGAAAACATTGTGAGGGCTTTTTTAAACACCCCCCACTCATGTAAACTATTGCTTTGCTGGGAATACCTCCGTCCTGGAGTGAATTTTTACAGACAAGCTATATGAAAATAGGAGTTTTAAATAGTTACAGCCCCCTTAAGGATACTGACACAACTCTGATGCTGCAATAAATCACCGAGGCTGCCTTTGCTGGTGCTGGAAGCTGGGGACATCCTCCAATTTCGTGGTGCTGCTTGTCCTCACTCAGCTCTCTGGATCTAAACGGGGAAGAAAGTCAGGAAAAGAGGAGGGGATGGAGAAAGAGCAATCCAAGCTGATAAGAAACCCCCCCTCCCCAAATAAACATTGCAGGAATTGGAGGTTTGCCTGAAGTTTCCTCTCTCTGCAATAATTTGTCTCAAATTTTCATTTGAGGAGGTGAGAGTGGTGGAGAGGAGGACTGGAATTTGAGTTCCAGGTTGAAACAGAGGACATGGATACTGGGAATTTCAGAGTTCCCTCCCTTTTGGTTGCATTCCTAAACTGCCTCAACTTCTTGGCCCCAGCTGCCCCCTGGGATTTTCAGTCCCCAGTCATCATATTCTCAAGAGTTTTTCGTGCAGCTGCTTTTGACACACCTTTTCATAGCTAAACAAGATACCACTCCTTTCTAGATATGGAAAACAAACCCTTGGCTAAGCAGAATTGGGAAATCTCTGGTTACTCCCCTCCAAAAAAAATGGAATATTCAAAGAAACAATGTGGGAAACATCAGGCGCAGGAATAAAAGCAAATTCTTCCAGTATTCATAATATCACAGGTAAAGGGAACTGGACCAGGAAATAGGTCAATGTTTCTTTTAAAACTCCAGACTCTGAGATCACAGCAGAATGGAAGATCTTCCAAATTCATCCCAGAAACAGAATAATTCTCTGTATGGGTCAGCTTTGCAAAGCACTTATCAGACAAGGATGAGGTTGATAAGTCCAGATTTCTGGATAATAAACAGGTTTTGGAAAGACTGGGTTACATCAGGCAAACAACCAACACAAGAATCCAGAAATCTCCCACAAAGTGTTCAACTTGGCATCATCCAAAGCATTTAAGAGGACCAACTAATGAATTATCTCCTGCACTGAAAAAATTCATTGCTTGGGATGCATACATTTCATGGGAGGTGCTAAACAAGGAAAATTTGTGTTTCCAGGCAATATTTGTATAGTTTTAATATCTAATGATCACACTGTGACTTGCCTATAAAAGATTTTAGCACCTCTCTAACGAGGTAGTGACAGAACTGATTTTCTGCCATTGTCTTTTATTTGTGTGAGGAAGGAAAAGGTGAGAAAAATAACTATTTTGGTTGAAATGGAATTTTTTTCCCTTCCCAGCTTCTCTCAAGGAATCTGAACCAGTATAACCTGGGATGTATTGAACCATGGATATTATCCCCACTGGAGAAGGAATGTGCTCAAAGCTGGAGAAACCAGGTTAGTTCCTAGCAACCCTCTCCTTGAAAATCACCTTTTTGTCTGTGTGACAAATTCCTCAACCTTCCCCAACATATTTTTCAAACCTGTCCAGAGCAAGCCTGGCTCCAGCTGGTTTTTCAGGATTCCCAATTCCTTCCAGGGAGGAGCTGCTGCTGCCCAAAGGGGATCCAGCTCCCTAGGGCTCCCCAGGGCTTTGGGAAGTTGCTGCATTTTCAGATGCACAAGGAGAAGAATGGATTCCACTTGTGGGACATCTGATTGAACTTCTCTTTGCATGGTAGCACAGCACCAGAACTGGTGAAATGGGATTTTTCTGGGCATTCTGGAAGATTTGTATGGCCACTGCTGATGGCTTGAGGGAGACAAGTTTGCTTGGAATTCCTAAACAGCAAAGTCCAGTCATCAACCTGAGGTGGAAAAGCTCTTTTTTATTTCCAGATGATCCAAAACTCCAGTCTGATATTAACCAGACCAAGATTCTGTATTATATTTTAACATTTTGTGTATCAGTGATGAGGGGACTATTGAAGCTGCGTGGAGAAACTGCCCTCAGCTCACATATACCCACCTTTTTCACCTTTTCTAATGAATACTGGTTAAATTTTCCAGCACATGGAAAGCACATCTCACACGTGCTTTAAATTCCTAAGCTCCAACATGTATTTGTAGAGTCAAAGAAAAATCAATCCATTGCACTAACAAATGTAAGAGTTATTTTTAAGAATTAACATGCGTGGGTTTCACCAAACATTTTGAAATTCAGTATCTTCTACAACACTGAAATCAAACAATTAAACCCTTTTGGAAGGTCATGATAAAAAAAAACAAAACAAAAAAAAAAAAAAAAAACCCAGCACATAAATTTGAGTTCAACAGTGGCAGCTCATTTCTAATCTCTAATCCGTGGGTTTGCATCTCTGTGTGCCTCAGAAAATGTTCTCCTGGGCATGCATGTGCAAGTCCAATCATGGATTTTTTGAGGTACCTGGTGATCTGCATTTGAGTAGTCGAGATTAGACTTGAGCCTTTAGTCTCTTTCAAGTGCTTAAATAGCTGCCTCTTCAGGCTCAAGCCAAACCAGTTTTAAGAAGTAGCTGGAGGAGCATTTAAAATTAATCTTCTCAATTCTGCTCCTGGATTGGCAAGTGTTTGGCAATTCCTTTTGTTCGGCTGGAATGGGAGGTTCTCCTTCATTTAACACTGGTTCCTGTCCTTGAGTCAAACCCGGCTATTTTTTGAGGTGGTCCTTGCCTGACACCTCTTGTCTAAGAAAAGGCACTGAAAAAGTCAGAAGGGAGGGATTAAAGCAGCTGAAATAATTTGGGACTAAGTATATTCCCCAAAAAAAAGGAATCCAGACATTCAAAGCACTTTTAATACTCTTCCAGGCATGATTTCTTATTTGGTCTAGGACTCCAGGCTTTGTCACCACTGCTGGCTTATTTTTCAGCTTAATATTAAATCTCAGTTTAAATTCTGGGACTCAGCCACAGAGCTCAGCCCCGAGTTTTCAGTCTTGACAGGCTTCTTTCCAGCACGGGATGTTTTCCCTTGAATTTCATGGAATCGTGGAATGCCTGGGGTTGGAAGGGACCTTACAGATCATCTAATTCCAAACCCCTGCCAGGGGCTGGGGTGTCACCTGTCAGATCAGGCTGTTCATCAGAAAATTCAGTGTTATACTCAGAGATCTGTTCTGAGGAGGATGAAAATCCACAGCATTCCCCTGAAATGCAAGGGAGGAGAAATTTGGTGATGCCACCCTCGATCATCTGTGAAAAATGGGATCTGAAAAAGCTTTTTGTACCTTTGCCACCCCTTTTCTTTGCCTCTGGAGCAGGGCAGGGCCTTTGGAGATGGCACTGGATGCCAATCCAGACTGGAATTGGGCTCTCCGGGCAGTTAATTAAGACATTTCTCCCTTCACTCCCAAACTCAGTACATTTCAATCTGTTTAATTCTCCCAGGAAGTCAAAAATAAAGTCAGGGAAGAGCCATATTGTCGCACAACTGCAATGGTCTCCAAGGAAGGGTTTTGCTCCCAGCCTGGTCTCAGAAAACTTTGGAAATGTTAGGAACACCCAGATGCAAAACCTCCAAAGAATAATACAAAAATTAAAGGGTTGTTTGGGCTTTTTTTTTCCCCTGTGAAGATCTTTTTTTAAGACAGATTAGGTTTGCAGCTATTTTAAGTATCTACTTGTTTTTCAAAATCTGGGATTTGATAAAATAAAATGAAAAAGAAATAAAATTAAAAAGTAAATAATAAAATAAAATTAAATGAAATAAAATAAAATAAAATAAAATATGATAGACTGGAATAGAATAAAATTAAAATGAAATAGAATAGAATAGAATAGAATAGAATAGAATAGAATAGAATAGAATAGAATAGAATAGAATAGAA
>CM031862.1:1614734-1709667 GCA_018697195.1 Certhia americana
AATAGAATAGAATAGAATAGAATAGAATAGAATAGAATAGAATAGAACCGAACAGAAAAAAATAAAATAAAATAAAATAGGAATTTTTTTATTTTTTTTTTTAACAAAATATTTTTCTGTGAGACTTTTTACTTTTTGGAGAGGTGTTCTGGGTGCTGCAAAGATTTTGGTGATCAGTCTTTTTTGTGTGCTGGACTTTTGCCTTCCAGCCATCATGGATGGGTGAACTCCCAACACTCCAAGTACATCCAACACACCTCAGCAGGATGGGAGGCAGCCTGGATTTTTGAAGACACAAGACAACCAGGACATGAATTCTGCAAGGAAATGAGGGCAGCTTTAATTTCCAAGAGGTCTCTGATATGATTTCAGCATCCTGTTACACTCTGGACTCCCTTGTTTTGCACCCAATTAGAGCTGTCCAAAGAGCCTTAAAATAAAAAAGATGAACTTAAGAAGCTTTGATTCTTGCAGAAAAAAAGATTTTCTTTTCTCGAGCACTTTCTGCTCAAGATTGTCACATCCTCAGTCAGAGCTGGCATGCCTAAGCTTTGGACAGAGCTTTCCCAGTTTCTCAAATATGATTTCTTAATCTTTTTTTCTTCTGAAGTCTAATCAGGACAGGGAACATTTTGGATAGGAATAATTCCAACCCCCATTTCCCCCCCGCCCTGCTTTTTTTTTTTTTTTTTCCTGAAAAATCTAAATGATTAACTTCCCTCTGTGTGCTGCTGGTGCACGAGCACTGCATTTCCTCATTTTTGACACAAGTGGGATTAGTGGAGGTTTTTAACAAAGGCTTTTCTGACAGTCTGTGCAGCCACGGCCAAACCCAGGAATACTGGGAATCCTGATGAGAAAGCTTGCTCGTTTCTAACCCAACGAGGTTTGGAAAAGTATTTAAACTTTTGGAGCTTAACTAAACCTTCAAACCTTTGGGTATTGTCACACTGGGAACTGTGATAACTGCAGGTTTTATTATATGTCTTTCTCCTGCTATTTAATGTCCAATTAATTTCATGATAGGGCATATTAAAAAGATGCTTCGTGTATGGAGGAGGATTGCATTGTGCTCTAACCATTTATTGTAAAGCTTCAGAGGGTTTTTTTAAATAAATAAATATAAATTTGTCCTCATTTTTACTTAAAATCCCAATTCTTGGTTTACTACAAGGTTTTAAAAGAATATGGAGCATGGCTTCTTTTTATATTTTTTTTTTTTTTTTTAGGAAAACTAAGCATCACTCTGGAGAATAAATATCCCTCTGACCCCTATAAAAATCAAGACACAAGGCCGGCATATGGAAATTATTTTCCTCTTGACCGTGACCTGCAGAAGAGACGCCTGGAAATATTGTGGTGTTTGTTGGTAGCAGCCTTGTTAAACTGCTCCCCCCACAAGGACAATAAAGTGGCAGCAGCACTTAACAGCTCCCCTCTGCCTGGGTGCCACTGCAGGAGCTGGAATTCATCTCAGCACTCAGGGTAAGTGCGGGGTGAGCTCCATTTCATCCATTTTAAAGACTCAGGGCAGGTTTGGGAAGCTGTTGAATATTCAGTCGTTAATTGGCTCCTTTTGTTTTTGAAGACAGGTCCCTCCTGGTGGCCACAAGTGGCTGTAAAAGCATCTCTGGGCTGCCCAGGTGCTCGGAGGGAGGCAGCATTTGGGATGTGGAATATCTGGATATGTTCTTGCAGGATTGGGTCCAGCAGCAGCATGGATTCATAGAACATCCCAAGGTGGAAGGGAGCCACAAGGATTACAGAGTTCAGCTCCTGGCCCGGCACAGGATATCCCCAGAATCACAACACGTGCCTGAGAGCATTGTCCAAACACTCCCTGAGCTCTGGAATGCTGGATGGGGACAATCTGCACGGTTCCACCATCCACAACCATCCCAATCCCCTCCCTCATCCAGGTGACACAAAAATGCAGCTTGGTACAAAACCCACAGATACATTTTGGGTTTCTTCCCAAAGATCCCAGATACCCAGACATCATTTAAAATCCCAATTCTGGCCGAGGCATCCTTTCTAAAAGGGTGGGGTTTGCATTGCCCTGTGGCTATGGACACCAAACAGGGGCGGACAGTGCAGGAGTGTCCCACATTAAGGGCACTGCCGATTCCATCCCCTCGGGTTTCCTGCTATTGACATGGGATGAACTTGAAGGCACAAGAGAAGCTATCAGCTCACACTTCAGCAGAATATAATGGGCCATTTGCATTTTCATTCCTTTCTTTTCTAAGTCACCACCCACAGCTTCGTTTCCACGCCTAAATATAGAAGGGTGATGTTTGCGCGTTCTTTTGTTCTAAAATTCAATTAATTTTTTATTAGCAGAATTAAATAATTAATAATTTTCCTCAAACTTTGCAGAACTCTCTGCTGCTGGAAGGACCTCACAATGCCTACACCACACAGATCTGTTTCCTGCAAAACTTTTTAAACAATTCCAGCCTCCAGCATCAGCAGCAAAGTTCAGTTTTTGTGGCTGTTAGATGAAAAAGGGCCCTGCTCCACTCAGGAACATGCAAAGTGTTTCATCCAGAGTGATATTTGCCTAAAAGATTTCTCTCTCCAGCTTTCACTCAGAAACCTTCTGCCAGTCATGTCCCAAGGACCAGCTGCTGGGAAATTTAGTGGAAATGTGTATAGAGAGAGAAGAGGGAAAATTGTTTTGCCATTCAGTCCAAACCAATTCTGGCATGAGATGAACATACATAGGATGCCATATTTATAAAGGGCACTCTCTGTGCAGTGCTGGACCTGGGTATGTCCCTCTGACAGCCTTTGTTCCAAAAAACATATTAGAACTATCCAAGATCCAATATTTTTCATAATGTCTTGTGGTTTGTTTTTTCCTCTGCCTTTTGAGGACTGTATAGCATGGGCTGGAAGGCCAAGAGGAATCTGTAGGATGACAGAGGCAAGTTCTCTCCTCCACTTCTCTCACTACCAGCATTAAAGCATTAAAGTCTTATTCATAAATACAGAGTGCAAACTGAATGCTTAGCCCAGCCCTCTTTGTGCTCATTCTGCCCTCTTTGAAGTTGAACAAATGAAGGGTTGCTTCTCAGGCAAGGAAAAAAAAAAAAAAATTGAGGTTGATTAACCATGGGCATGCATAATTTATATGGAGTTTGAACATCCTGTGAAAATGGGCCAAAGATGTTTCTTTATAAATTGGGCCCTATGAATTTGAGATGATTTTTAGCATTTGTTATTGCTCAGGCAGCACTGAGGGAGTGTGGCTCTGCATTGTCTGACTCAGTTTCCTCCCAGCCACTCGATTTAAGTGCCCAGTTCTCTGTCAGCATCTCCAAAGTCAGGCTTTGCATCTTGTTACAGCCCTCCAGTGCAGCCCTGTGGTTTGTAGGGTGAGGAGCACTTTTTGGGAACTGTAGGAGGCCCATTTGAAACGATGCCTGCTGGAAGGAAACCAGGAAAAACTCCTTGTGAATCTAACCTCAGTCCAGGTAGCACATTGCCTGCTCCCTGACAAACCTTGCATGTGCCTTTAAGAAACAAAAATTAATGCAAAGCTTATTACAATCCTGGTGGTTGCTAACGCTTTCTCTCTTCCACTGTCCAAGTGTCTGAATTTCAGCTTCAGATGAGTGTGGCCTGCTGGGATTTGAGCTGCCAGTTTAATTAGTGTTCAGTAATTTCAATAATGAGTGACAATTCATTGGGGCTTTTAGGTTGGTCTTCTGTTCAGAAGCAAATCAATAATCCACAGTTTTTCCCCTTCTTTAAAGACAAGAAAGTGGCATGTGAGTTACATCAGATGAGAGAAAATAAATGAGGAAAAGCACAACTCCCTCAGTAACTTGAGAGGCAATTGGCTTTAATGGTGTGGGCAGCCTCCCTGGTTTGTTGATGTTATTGGATGAACAGAAAGGTCATTAGTATCTGGAAAGGGGCTCCAAAGATTCTCACAGTAAACAATTTGCCCTGGCTGTAACCATAGTGATTTGGGTAAATGAACACAGGTATACGGATTACTACTGTATTCCCCAGGCTGCCTATATTATTGCCTCAGAAGATATAAAAACAATTGAGGCTAATTGTATGAGAGTGAGTTTATTACAAACATAAATGGAAGGGGAAAAGAAACCAGATATATTGTTCAGAAGCTTTTTTAATCTCTTAATTTTATATGTACATGTGCACATATATATGTGGCGCACGGAAGGCGTCGGTGAAAACTCTGTCTCCATGTACATTTCCACATGCACTGAGACATTTTCTGTGGAGCTGGCCTCCAGTTTGGTCCACAGGCCAAACTGCTGTTCTTCCTTTGGTCCACAGGCCAAACTGGAATGCAGGTTTTCCCCTCGCTGCCTGGAGCAGGGTGTTTTCCACCACGGGTGCCGTTCTCCGGTTCAGGCGCCTCGGTGCTGGTTGGCACTGGAGTTTGGCATGCTGAGAAACTACAAAGCCATTTATTTTTTCAACCTGGGAAAACTGAGAAGAACAGAACTGCCTGGAAACTGGGAGAAAGGCATTTACCCCAGGCAAGGCACTGATGTCCTCTGCATCACCAGTCCCGTGAGTCACCCACTCCGCCCATGGCATTGCACCGACGTACAGGAGCGGCGTTTTTTTGAAAGTTGCATTGCTGCCTTTTGTTACAGCAACAAAGAGCCTGCCTTGGCGAGGGGTTGTGATTTGCAGTATACAAACCCATTAAAAAAACACAAATGAAATACCCAGCTGGGAAGGTCAAGTCTAATGAGGTGGTCTGTTGTGAGAAGTGGTAGCTCACAGCATCCCCCATGTAGGCCAGAGGTGATTCCAAGTGAACAGCTGCTTATAATTATTATAATCTGACACTTTTCATCCACCTCAGGTGCTATTTTTTTCTCACAAGAGAGCAGATTAATTGTATATCAACTGATATACATAAAAAAGGGTTTGATAGAAGGCTTAATAAAGTAACATTAAATAGGCGCTCCCACTGAAATTCTAATGTGTATATTCTTAATTAAATTCCCTTGTACAGTAAAGTAATTCAGGTGCATTTGGATTCCTTTTTCTTCCGCTGCATATGAAGTTTAAAATTATTGTTGCTATGAAACTAAAGGCAAATAGGAAGGGAAAAAACCCTGTAAGTCTGACCCACATAGGCCCCTCTTCTGGAGGGAGAAAAATCAGTTAATGCTCCATCTCTCATTCTGCGCCTCGTCTACGCAGGCCCTCGGTATTCTCATGTTAAAGAATACGCTCTCCCATTAGAATTTCAATAGAGCCCTGCTCCCAGGTGAAAAGGCAATATCCACATTAAAATGAAGATATTATTAAAAAAAAGAAAGTACCATGTGCAGCAGTCTATTGACATCACTCTGGAGGGAAACTGTTGATTTAGAGGAGGAGAGGTAGCTGGGTGTGTGTTTAAATTGAACATCTGATAGCGCCGTTCCGCTGCTGTTTACCACTGCTCAGCAGCCAAACACACAATGTTTACATGACTTCACAGCGTGTCCTTCCTCACGAATCATGAGAAACAGCCCAATATTGCCCTCGATAAGGAATGTCCCAATTAAACCTCTTCTCTAAACACTGCCTGAGCAGTATTAAATTTGCTGTGAAGAGGGAAATTCCTTCTCAGCGCAGGCGCGCGGGGTTGACTCAGACACGTTCAGTGCAACTGCTGGAAAAAATGAATGGAATCTCATGAGTCCCACAGCGTTTCCTATTGAAATGAATGGAAGACACATGGGGTTTGCTAAAGATTTCGGGCTGGGCCTTCAGAGACGCTGCTGTCTTCCAGCACTGCGTGCTCGGTGTGTGCAATGAAGAAATGGACATTTGTGTGCCCTACTCCAGGGGCCCATCCAGTGTTCAGTAAGATGCTCCATGTTATGTTGGAGCTGCTTGAGATCTATTTGGCTTGGATCTCCTGGAAGATAAGGTTTTTCTCCGTACCTTTTGTATAAACAGGAAGTGCATTTCATTAAAATCGTTTGGAGCCTTCCACTCCTGCTTCTAGTGCACAAGATCCTTGAAAAATCCTTCTCTCAGTGACTTCCTCCAGCTACCAGGGACAGTTTTGCATCTCCTCCAGACTGCTGTCCAGCACAGAGATTTCCTCACATCCATACAACCACTAATTCCTGTGAATTCTTTGGCATGATCTCAGCTTTCCATGGAGTCATTAGGTCAGTGTTGAGCCTTCAGAGTATAAAGAGGAATTTATTTTTCTAAGTATTTCTGTTCAAAGCTCAGTGCTGGACAATGTCCTATGGTGCTAAATAGCATATTCTAGTCTAATCCCAAATTTCCTTAGTATTTGGGAGAGAACACCTTCTTCTATTAATTAAAATTTATTTTTATTTAAATCTTGAACTTTACAAGCAACTTTCAAAAATGAAGCAAATCAATTCTAGTCTGTAAAAACCTTTAGACTGGAGAGAAGGAAGGAGATGTAACATTCTTGAGATTAAGTTGCACCATATTTTGATAACATGGAGTTTAATGAACCCCAAATACTCACAGCCTTGCTATTATCCAGTTCACAGTACACATCAAGGCAAATGTGGGACTTGCAAAAAGATTTTTATATGTATTTGCAATTTACCCCCAAACATGTATTTAACCCAGATAGGTACTAGACCCTATAAGAGGGTGTCTGTTCTCTTTTTCCTTTTGTAGGACATGATCCTTTAGAAAACATCAACTTCCTATCTCATCTGAGATAGGAAAAGAGGAAAAACTTCAAGAAATAATTTACAATTCATCAGGCCACTGAAGGGGGAGAAAAAAATGTTATGACATGAAAAAAATGTTAGAAAAAAGATTAAACTTGATTGTTTATTGGAGAGAAAAAAAAATCTAAATCATACAATGTAATTTGAGTTCTTTGTGTTTGCCCTGTACTTCCCAGGTTGCTGAGGTGTGATCATGAAGAACTCCATGAGCTCATCCCTCTGCCAGCTTTGCTCCCAGACATCAAAGATCATGTCCAAAAATTCTCTGGTCTTGGTTGTTTCTGAGCCCTTGAGTCCTTGAGCAGAGAAAAGGAGAGTGGGAAACTATGGTAGAGCAGGAATATTAAAATATAATACCAAATATAATGGTCTCCTGTTTTGATAAAAAACACAGAATGATTTGGGTTGGAAGAGACCTTAAGGATCATGTCAGTCCAAACCCCACTAGACCAGAGTGCCACACCAGGTCTGCAACTCAATTTGCAGCTCAAAAACTTCTGATGCAGATGCAGTTTGAAAGTAAAAGATGCTGTGTATAAGCAGAGCATATAAAATATATTCCAAAGGAAGTGGTTGGCAGGGCTGGTGTGGATGACAGCTGACTGCAGCTGCAGTGAATAATTACAGTCATATTTGCACTGGTCCAGGATATCTTTTAAAATAAATTACAGACTCATCACCCCGCTGCCTCCTGGCAAACAGAATTAAACATTTATGTATCAACAGTTTATTAAAGACAATAAAGTCTTTTTTAAAAACAACTGTACTTAGCAACTGTTAGGGAAAATACAGAGAGCTTTAGCTCAGCCATTTGAAGTAAATTTGTAAAAAACAAGTGATTGAATATGGCTGGTATTCAGATATGAATTTCTTACTGGAAACTGAGATGAAATCCTGCACATTTTCAGATGCCTGGGAGGTTTGTCATCCTCACTGCTACGTGCCATTGGTGGAACTGACTCAGTGGTGGGAGTATTCAAAACTTATTACAGATAAAACCCATGGAACAGAGCCTGGTGGGCATCAGATTACCTGCTGCACGTCCTCACCCACACTCTTGTGCTGAGTGCATCTAAATACTTCAGCTGGATGGGGTGAAAATCTGCTGACATCATCCATGGACTCTGCTCTGATTTTCCTGTAAGCAAATACTGAAATAACCATGGGAGAACAGCAGTTAGATGAGCAGAAATGCTAAGATCCTGATTCAGCAAAAGCTTTTACAAAGGTATTTAAAGTTAAGCACATGCTTAAGTGCTCTGCTGAATCAGGGCCTGGGGGAGGTCTTGTTATCTGTGAAAGATTTCTAAGTGGGATGTGGAGAAGGAAACCAAGGTGTACAATTACAGGAGTGTAAAGAGAAATGGAGATGAGGGAAAAGTTTTATACTATTTGAACTTGCTCAAAAAAACTCAACAAAGATGCTTAGGAACAAATATCCAGTGAAATGAAAACAGAGCAAAGGGAACAAAGGGAACAGGGCAGGGAGCTGGAGGAACAAGAACTGACATTCCAGCAGGTGAATAGCAGAGGAAAACTTGGCTGCTGCACCTGGAAGGAAAAAGTACTCCAGCTATAAAAGCACCTAAACAACCAAACAGAAAACTATCTCTTAACATTTATAACTCTCTCCAAGATCCCTTCAGCATCAGCTGTAGAAGGAAGGAGGAAATAATGACAGTGTGACTGTGAGATGGGCTCAGATGATCAGAGCATGGTGGTGATAACCCTGTACGGACCATTCACTTAAGGGTTGGACTCAATGATCCTTCGGAGTCCCTTCCATCTCAAATTATTCTGTGATTCTGTGGTTTTATAATTCAAATTTTTAACTTTGGTGTTTCACCAGGGAGCAGAGGCAAGTTCAGGGTCTGAGCTGCTCTGGAGTAGGAAACCCTTCAGGCCAGCAGGCAGAGAGGAGCAGGATGGGGAACCAGCTGTGGTGAGAATGTTTCAGCACCACCCTCAGCCATGGGGGAGGATGTCCAAAGAACCATCCCAGGATGGAACACAACCCCACATAAACCCTGGCAGGAGGCTCAGCAGCACCACCAACCTCATTGCTCAGCCCCACCATCCAGGTTGGGTTTTATGATGTGCTGGTCCTCCCAACCATTTGATGACATCCTATGTTGGATGTCACCTTGATCTGCTCAATCATTTGGGGAGGGCAGAGGAGCAATCAGCCAGCTGGGCCTGTGCAGGTTAAATCATCCCAAGCTGGAGAACCTCTCTGCAAAGTGAAACATGGGGCAGGGAGGGGGAATGAGGTGGGATTTCCTTGAAATGTCCTCTCCTGATCCAAACCAGCTCCTTTAATCCTTACACTTTAGCAGTCCTCTTTCCTCAGCTGATTATGAAAATGTCAGAGTGGAAACTCAGCATAAATAGACAAAAGACTTTTAAAAAAATAACAAAATATTTCAACTGACTGGTGTCTTTTAAGCCTGATGAGCCCTTATTCTTGAACCAGGAAGGAAGAGGAAGCTTCCTTGCCAAAAAGGTTTACTGAGGTGGTTCCTGCAGTGGAGAAATGTGCTGAGTGCTCCTGGGTTGTTTTTTCTTGGCAGCAGGTTTCCTCTGGGCATTTCTTTGATTATGCCCATGTAATATGATGATTATCAGATTTCAGTCACTGGTGCTGTTCTCCAGCTTAGCCTGTTGCAATAAATTAACCCAGGCCTTATGCTTAGTCCTGTATCAGGGTGCTTTAATCACGTAACGTGACCATCGGATTCTCTGGCCACAAATTGGCCACAAGTTTGGTCAAATTATCAAATTACATTACTGCAGTAATATTGAAATCATGTGAGCGGGTTTTAAATCCCAGTAGTTCATGAACTTTTTTTAATATCTGCCAAGCTGAACAATGGGACCCTTTGCAATCCCCCAGTGAGCACCTATTAAAACCACAATTTACAACTATACATATCATCTAACGTGTTAACCAGGTGTTCCAGTGTTATTGTTTGAAATTCTACCTAGGTTTAAATCAAATGAAGAAAAGCCAAAAGTCCAATTAAAATCCCACATTGCCTCTTTATCGTGTGTAGGTGAAAGACATTTGTTATAGATTTAATGGCAGAAATCTCATAAAATTTTAGGCCATCCTCTTTTCTTCCCAGTTTCTTGTTTCTTGCTCCGATTCTCACAGCTTACTGGCATTTCCTGTTCTTAGCTGTAAAAAAAATAGAATAAATCTAGGAATTTCTGGCTTAATTTTAGTAGCATCCTGGACACTCCAGCAGAATTTGACAATTGAGTGTTGTCATGGGATATTAAAATCCTGCAGTGGGCCCATTTAAGCTATTATTTCATAGGCTGTCCCTTAATCAGTTCCATCCCTCAGCTGTGCACTCTTTGCCAACATGTGTCTATTTTATTTAATAGTTCAGTGACAACAAATTTATGTTGCTAAGCTCCAAAAAGTAAACCTTACCAAAATACCTCCCCAAACTGCCTTTACAGACATCCACCAAAGTAATATGGAATTCAGTTGTCTTCACTTGGCCGTAATTACTTCCAGACCCAGGCTGCCTATCTTTGTCTTTGGCCATTTTTCTCATTCCACCCCAGCCCAGAAATCGTGGTGTTTCTTTACATTTATGGTTTTCTACTTAGATTTCATTGTCACCCACCCCTCCTACCTTTTGATTTTAGCAGGCCTTGACATTTAACTAGTGACCTAGCTCTCCCTCCAAATATATGTTTGCTTCTCTGTTTGACAAAAGGCTTGGCTTTTCAGTGCCCAATAAAACAAATTAATTTTCTTTCAGTGAGACAGCCTTCCCCACCCCCCTTCTTTTCTCAGGCATTAAAATTGGGACAGTGTAAAAAGTCACCATTGCCTCGCTAATTTGAAATCCATTGAATAATATGATAAATGAGAGAAACTTCTTGTCCAGAATTAGGGAAACTGGCAAAAAATAAATGTGTCAGTTACAGCACATCTGTTCTCTTTTACGCTTTACTTAAGAAAATAATTCTTGCCAGATTTTATCCACCCATAATAATTACACAATTTTTACAGATGTAGTTTGTAACAGCTTCACTATGGTCCAAAACCTTTAATATGACTTGCAATGAATTTACTCCTTGGCTTGCGCTTTATTATGTTTTTGCAATAAAAGGGCTGAGGTAAAGTTATTTGTTTCCAGCTCTGCACCTTTTGCTAACATTTTTATAAACAAAGCTGCTAGGCTCAAAATGATTGTTGCTGTCATCACCACTGTTACCATTGCAATTACTGCACGGTTTGCATTTGGACACTTCATTTGGCTCTTGTTCCCAGTCTGTTTTCCTTGTCCTTAATTATCTGTTCTGTGGGAGCACCAGACCAGCAAGAAGGGCACTCATGCATGTCCAGCTGCAAATGATAAACCATCATGACTTCCATTGATATTTAAAGACAACGCTACTAATTATTGGAGATGGGGCCTGGCTGGGAAATTTTGAGGCAGATCCAGAAATCTCCACGTTTCAGGAGCAGCAGGGCCTCGAGGTTTGATTTGGCCCCTGGAAACACATCCCAAGCTCCAAAGTTTGGGGTCAGTCCATGCCAGGGGCTCGGCGTGGGCCAAGCTCTAATTGTAACAGCATGGCAAGCAGTGCCACCATCGTTAGGCTCTGTCTCAGGTTTACAGCGATTTACAAAAGTTTATAAATCAGATGCAAATATTTTCAGCTGCTGAAACTTGCCATAAAATAGCCTGGCCTTAGTCCAAATGAATCCTGACATCCAATTTTTTAAAAGGAAAAAAAAAATTAAATGAAGGGAAGAGAAGTTGCAGTTTCTGACCAAGAGCAGATAGGATGTATCAGGTTTCTTTTTTGGGGCCAGATACTTAAAAGAAAAATGGATTCATGGGGAACAGCACATTATTCCATGAGCAGAACCAGCTCACTAATGATGCTTTGGAAGACAAGGCTCTACTTAATTAACAGCCATAGACTGAGTAGTGCCCACACACTGATTTTGAGCTCGTAAATTAAACCTCTATTACTTTTAAAAGGGAGGGGTGACAAGTTGAGTAGAGGTGACGCTCTCAGCCACCCCTGAGCACGTGTTTGGTGCCCACACAGATCTCTACCCGCTATTATTGTTATTATAATTCATGGTATAAACTGTAACCACTTGCAACTGCTCCACACTGCACAACCCAATTAAGAGCAACAGAAATGGCTGCACTTAATGGGTCCAATGACATGATAATGCCTTCAAAGGGTCAGTGCCCTACATCGCACATCAATGGCAGTTGACACACTGTTTTTTAATGCTACCACTTAAATATGCATTAGAGGTTTGAAAGCAGCCTTGAAGTAATGAGAAGGGTTAGGCTTAAACTTATAAGTGCAAGTAAAGTGTGACCTGCAAATATAAGTGTTGATAAATTCTGGATAGCTGCTTTTTTTTTTTTTTTTTTTTTTTTCTAAGTGTAAAAGCACCTTTCAGACTTAGGTATTTTTAACTCTGTGCTCCTGCAAAACCTAAAGCATTTGCTGAGTTCACTTGGAGCAGTGAAGCCTCACCAGATGAAGCCTGTGAATGGGACAGGGCTTCTTTACTCACAATGTGATGGCACCGTGCCCGTAAGTGTATGAGTTTTGAAACAGAGTTTAGGAAACCGTTCAATGTGCAATCACAACATGAAATAACATCTTGTCACAGCTTGCCAAAGAGCTGGGCATGATTCCCTGCGGCTCTGAACCCTGTCCCCAGGCAAATATTTCAAGTCCCTTTTGCAGCACCTGCAGGAGACAGAAACAGCAGTGAGATCCAGGGCATGCTCTCAAGGCAGATCCCAGTTCCAGGAGGGTTCCCACCAGATCAGGAGTGGTGTAACAACCTAACAAAGTCCTCTTCTCCTGGCACTGGGGTCTTTGGTGTTTTGGGGGTGCTTATCAAGCTGCTCCCACTGTTTAATCACTTCAATCTGTTTTCTTTTCTTGTCTTTTTTCTTTTTTTTTCTTTTTTTTTTTTTTTCAGATAGCTCAGAGACACCTAATCAGAACAAAATAAGGGTAGACATACAGGATGAGTTATTAGGGGCTAAGAGCCTTCTGATTTCACTATCAGTTTCAGTCTGGATTTTTTAGAAGTTGGACACCAAAACTATTGGAGTCAGGTAGCATCAAACCTTCTCTGCACACAGAGATGTGTCTCACCCTCTCCTCCACTCAGCTGTCCAAGGGAAATGAGGCAAATTCATTTTGAATTTCAAAAATTTGCAACTTTTGTGGGGTTTTCTGTGATGAAGCACGTCAAGCTCTGGAATCCAAATTACCTTCCCCTGGCCTTGGCTGGGATGCTGCATCCATGGCATGTGCAAGGGCAGGGCTGCAGGCGACCCAGGGTGAGCATTGAACCTGTGACTCCCTTTTAATTAGAACTAAAAAAATAAAAGAAAATGAAAATGAAAAAGAAAAAAAAAAAGTGCATCTAATATTTTGGCTGTTGAATGGTACTTTAAAAATCCAGCATTGTCCTTCTAATCTCATCTGAACCTTGTGTGCCTGCGATTTAAATATGTTAATAATCACTCCCTGCTCCTGTCATTTAATCTCTTTTTTTTAAAGTTGTTTCGGCAGACGCTGGAGCCAGTCCAGCTCCCCTTTCCAGATGAGCCCTTTCCCTCGCACCACGAGCACATGGTGGGGCTCATTGGCTCATTTTTGGGAGATAACAGAACATCCCAGCCCCTCAGTCCTCGCAGCCCTCATCACATCAAGCCCTTTATCCGCCGCTGCCGCTGCCGCTCACTCTTCTCCCCAAGCCCGAGCCTGAGCAGCACAAAGAAACTCTTTGGTGCCGTGGAGGCGGCACATTTCCCGAGCAATGCCGGCTCTTCCTCCCCCATCGACGGGAGGAACCGGCTGTAATGAATTTAGATGATATTCAGCTCTACTACACTGCTTAATTCACTCAGTGGCCTTGATGTTATAGGAGATGAGCAAAGGGACCGGGGGTAAATCCAGTTGACTTGGTGTTAAAGTTAACATTAACAACAGGAACAGCAAGCTCCCGGTGTTCGACTGTCACTGACCCTTCAGCACGACTCAAAAGCTCTGTGATTCCCACATTTCCCCTGCTAAAGCAAATACAAGCCCGAGCGGTAGCGCGCGGTTGGTTTTGAGCGTGCCCTGCGCTGGGTGGTCTGGGGACTTATCCTACTTCCCATCTCATTTGCCTGCAAACGCCTTCACCTTGTCAGGGCCAATAATTATCCGGCCAGCGATGCTCAGAGCTGCCATTCCTTAAGATTGGATGAGATTGAAGAGGCTGAGGCTCGGCTCCTCTGTGCATTTTCTCCGTCAGTTAGTGTATACACTGGGGGCCCGGCGAGCCCTACAGCAGAGCTACACTAACTTTCTCTCCCCTTCCTTATTATGGAGCTTAATAACAGCAGGCAGTGTATTAATATGTAAGAGATCAAGAGATTATTGATTAGAATCACTTGGCTAATATCCCCTGTCTGTCATGTAGTTCAGCAGCCCTTTCATGATTTTTTGTGTCAGTCCATTTAAATATTCATGACAGAGTTGCTTTGTACCTCCACGGCTGAATTTCTAATTAATCTGTCAAAAGAAATACAATATGCCCCTAAGCCTTATTATTATAAGGGTCAGCTGAAACAGAGCTGGCCTGGCTAGGCCTAAGGGGTAATTAATTATAACAATGCGGTGTTTACCTTCGTCAGTACCTGCGGCCTAAATGAGTGCTAAATTAGACTCAAACCACTTCAGTCCGTGTTTGAAGCACCCCGATATGCCAGACTAAATCATAATGATGGGGAGGAGAGAGCGGAGAGCCGCTCCTGTGTAACAACATAATCAGCAATTATAGCTAGGAAATGGGGAGAAGGGGGAATTTTATCTCATTAGAAGAGCCCGAGCAGAAAGTTTTTTTTTCTGTCACCAGCTCTTTTCTTTCGAATTCAAATGATCCCACTCTAAAGGTGAGGGATCTCAAATTTAATTCCAGTGCAGAAAGCCAGCCTAATTAGTGGTATACTTTGGCTAAAATATGAATGACATTTGCTCCAGCTTGCAGCGGCCTATTAATAGAGGGTGTCAGAGTGAAACATTAAGTGTATCATTCTTCTGTCAATTTATTTCTGTCATTATTGTTTCTTTATTTCCTCTGCCACATTATGGTCACTAATTTCTTCTCACTTTTATGAGATTCTTAATGTGGGCCTTTAATGAACTCCAAAAACTCAACCACAACTCTGAAATTAAAATACTAGTCTCCTGTCAGTGTGACGCGACAGAGTAAAACTTGAATAGTATCATTCTTCTGTCAATTTATTTCTGTCATGATTTTTCTTTATACCCTGCCACATTATGCCCACTAGTTTAATTCCATTTTTATGTGACTTGTTAATGTGAATTTTAGGTGGCTTTTAATCACCTCCAAATTTGTAGAATATCACAATAAATCATAACTGTATCCCCTCTTATGACAATTTATTTCTGTCATTATTTTTTATTTCTCCTTCCTTATTACAACTCCTAGTTTCATCTCCTCCTCTGTGACCTTTACATAGTTGCATTTTGAAAAGAGGGAGCACAGCCAAAGTTTCCTCTTTTGCAGCATCACCTTGCAGTGGTGCTCTGTCCACCTGGTGATGCTCTGTCCAGCCAGGAACACTCGTCCTGCCCAGTGGTGCTCTGTCCAGCCAGGAATGCTTTGTTTTTCCAGGGATGTTCCACCTGTCCCCACCATCTGAGCCATAACTCCAGCATCACCCTCTCAGAGCACTGTGAGCCTTGCTGTGCCCCAAACAGCAGGACCTTGCCCCAGCATCCCCAAAGCACTTCCCTTGAGGGCTGGGTTTTAAATACATGGCATTTCATTAATGCTATTGATTGGGGCCAGTCTAATCCATCTGTGTAATGAGCAGGGGTAATTAATTTAGGGTGGTGATTCCCATTTCCAGTGATCATTGAGGGACAATCAAAGCAGGCTGGGGCTGCAGCACCAGGAGGTAACGTGGGGTGTTCTGATGACCCAGACATCCCTTTACAGTAACATTTTAATAAGAAAACTTCAACAAGCACAGAAACTTACACTGGTTCTGGGGGAGTGACTCACCAAAAAAAACAAACAAACAAAAAAACATTTTTACCATATTTTTTTCGTCCCTCAAATAGCTGCATGTCTAAACTTCAGCCCGGCTGAGGAGAAGGTGGAGTAATCCCCAGCCAGTCTTTTGGAACTGTGAATAAAGCATCTGTAAATGATGAAAAAGGAGATGAGGGGGATCTTTTTCCCTGAGATGATTGCAAACGCAACTGTTCACAGGCCTTTCCCTTTGCCTGGACCAGCATCACCTCTCCATATCCCTGGAGGGTGATGCCAGGCAGTGGATCCCTTTTACTCACACAGGAAAAGAGTGGGGAGACCAAACCATACAACTGTCACTGCAGATCTATTGTGGGTGGCACTTCAGCCCTCTAAAGTGCTCCAAAAGGAGGTGGAAACCATTCCCATGGGGCTCAGGCCATTGCACATCTTGGCTTTGACTTCTTTCCCAACCACCCCTTCTGCCCGCACCCCTGGCATGCACGAAAATTCTGCAGGAAATGAAGCCCCAAATTCTCAGCTAGAGTAAGCAAAAAGGCTTTAAACCTTTCCCAAGGAGTGGGGTTTTCCAGAAAGGTGATGCCTTTCCAGGGAAGTGGGGTCACAGTAATGAAGGAGAAACAAAAGGAGAAAAAAGCAGGTGGCAATAACATGAATAAGCTAAGACAATATTGATTTGGACTGGATTTTGGATGTAAAGGTGTTGGTTGTCTCTCTAAGTGATCCGGAGAAATGTAGAGTGACCAGGATGTTGAACCTCTGCTGCTTTGGGCTGGTGTGCACCCAAATCTGCTTTAACTCACTTTGGCAAATCCGCCAGCAAATCTCCAAGGATTTGGGTTTCTCCAGACCAGGTCATGAGAAGGCCAGTACCTGTACATCCAAAACCTCTCTGGGATCATGGCAGGTCCTGCGGATGCCACAGGGATGTTTCCTTCCTGATGCTCCATGGGCACAGCCGTGCTCTGAACACTTCCCCAAGCTGAATATCTTGTGCTCCTTTTGGAGTAGGAGGAAGCAAACAAATGGCACAAAGGAGAATTCTTCTGAGAAGTGTGGCCCCATATTTCCTGCATCCACCTGCTGTGGTTAAACCCATCAGAAATAACTCCTCTTTAGCCTCCAGGCTGCCCTGAATCAGACGGAGGCATGTAGCATGAGTGGGTAGGATGCTCTGGGAAGTTCTGCAGCAGGGACCAGTACCAGCTCCAGTCCTGATACAGGATGTTCCATGACTTAGGATTTAACTCAATCCATATTTAAACTCTATCCATATTTGCCTTTTCCCATTTTTTTCCCAGAATATATGCAAACACTCACCTCAGGACAGGATGTCACGAGAAGTTGGCATCGGTCACTTGGACACTCAGTGATGGCTGCAAGAGGTGGCACATCTAAACCTCATCATTTTCCTCCAAATCCAACTCCTTCAATATGTTTCATACAGCAACCTTTACATTTTTGAGCTTGAGGACCTGAAAATGGAGAGCAGCCCTACAAAATTGGATTTTGAGATCCATTAAGTCAGGCTAAGCAGCCTCTCTGTGTAATGTCACATTAACAAAGCCAACTCTTGCTGTCCTGCTAAGGCTGTCTATAGACTGCTAAAGCATGAAAGTCTTATAATGTTACAAAAAACCCAAAGTATTCAAATTTCTATACAGTAGTGCTTTTGTATCTAATTTAAAATGAGTAACAAGCTTACTCTATGCATACAACAGATCATTAACTTGATAAGATACTGGTAGCATATTAAGTGAATATTGTGTTGTGCTAGCAAAACAAATACAGAAGAGAAATTTGCTAATGCAAAAGATTTTTTATATCATTAGGAGTGGGTCATCTTTTGGCATTCAAACAAGTAAATTCCATCACTGAGTACTCCAGCTTCATTTTTTTTTCCTTTAATTTAAAGCAAAAGATGGAGAGGGATCCATACCAAAGTGAAAGGCTCAGGCCAGATTATTTTAAGAATTTTATTTATTTATTTTATTTTTGGAGGGTGCAATTATCTGAGACATTAAGTTTTATAGTTTTACTTCTCCTTCTGTATTTCTAGCCTTGCCAATTCTGAATGCAAAGATCTGGCTTTATTTTCATCCAGCCTGAGTCTCACATTTTCTCAAGTCTGTTTTTCTCTCTTTCAATATTTGCCTAAATAAAAGTAGATTTTCAACCTATGAAGCCTGTATCAGTAACATGCATATTATTTTAATCACAAAAAGGTCAAAACTTTCTATCTAATTTCATATTAAAGTGCTCTTTAAAATTCCAGCACACTGGAGAGAGAAAAGCATTAACAAAAAACTATTTACACATGGGGTGATTCCTAAAGAATGAATTGTAATCATCTCAGAAAAAGGCCCTAAAGGGGGAATGTACCAAGAGGACTGAGGCTGGTGGGATGGGAAATAAATATATATATATATATATATTTAGACAAATGTACACATCCCTGCACACTGTTTATGCCTAAACATTGGCAAAATTTACACTTCTTCCCCATGTGACTATGGCAGGGCCTTCCTTTGCCTTTACCCATCAATATTTGGGGTGTTTTTTTGTAGGAAGAGTGATTGTCTGGGTTTTGGCAAGGGTGTGCTGGTGGGTACCACTGCAGGGATACAGGGACTGCTGGATAGGGATGCAGGGATGCAGGAATTGATGGAAAGAGCTTCAAGGATGCAGGAACTGATGAATAGAGCTGCAGGAATGCAGGAATTGCTAGGGACCAGTGCAGGGATGCAGGAATTGATGGGAAGAGCTGCAGGGATGTAGGATGCCAGGTTCATCCCTGCAGGTGCTTCGTTCTCCAGCTGCAGGAGGACGGAGCCCTCCGAACACGAGCTGCATTTCAGAATCACCCAGAAAGGCCCAAAAGGTGTTCTGTAAAGTACATCTGCCAGCTCAGTTTAGGAGGTTCCTTTCCAGGCCAACAAAATTCCCAATTTATTTCCTTTGATATCTGCATTTACTGAGCTAATTTCTGTTAGACATTCAGAAAAATCCTTAAAAAGATGACAAGGGAGATGGTGGACAGAGCTATGGAGCTTGCAGACTTCTGTGGGCTTTTTTTAATTCTGTCAGCTGGATATTGACTGACTTTCTAATGCACACTCCTCTAATTCTTAATTAGAATGACATAGCTAATTAATAAGTTTTTTCCAATTATAAATTAACTTAGGATCAGAACTCTGGCTTTGCATGTAATTTCCTATAATCGCTAAAGCTACTGCAAAAACATGTCTCCTACCAACCGTAACTTTTTTATTTAACACAGACAGACAAGTTCTCACTGGGTTTAAATTTTACAGCAAATTATCTCTGTTGGGATTTATGAAGGGAAATTAAAAAAAAAAAATTCAGAAGAGTTTTCTCTTTTCTTTTTTTTCCTCCTTTTTCTTTTTTTTTTTTTTTTTAATGCGTCTTTCTTTCTTAAACAAAGTAGCATCTCTTAATGGACAATTTCTTCCCGAGATTTAAAAGGAATTCATCTTAATATTTTAATGTTATTACAGGGAAGGAAGAAAGAGAGCAGGTGATAATTCGTTTTTTCATAACTGTTACCACCTTTTCATGGTTTCTGCAAAAATGATTTGGGAGGATCCCGCATGCTGCTCATTTATAGAATCTTAACTGGAGAGACACTTATCTCTTTAGTAATGAACCAGTGTAATTAAAGGTGGGAATGTGGAAGAGTTCAGGCACTGGCAACATGTCACATAGTTGGCTGCTGCAATTCCTCAGTGGTTTATCAAAGACTACTCCTTTAATATGGAGATTACACTTATGTACTTGTCTGAACTTGAAAGGCATTTGCCTAATTTACTTATTAATGAGATGTAAATCTATTTGTACGGCACGTCACAAGTTTCCTGAAATCGCTGCTACTTAACCGGTGATAAACCCTATGATTTAAACGAAAAATAATACATTTAGCTTTCCACATTCATTCTGTTAAAAATTGATATAGTCTATGTTAAATTTATTAATATTGCTTGCTGTCATTCAGTTTGCAGCTCTTACTGAAATATGACTTGACAGCGGCCGCATTAAAGATGTATGCCATTGTATTCAACAAAGATTAATGAAGCCCGGTAAAAATAGCTGTAAAAGAGAAAGTGATCCGAATGTAAAATCAGTGAATTAAATGAGGCCTTGCATACCATTTGTTAATATGCATGAGGAGGGAGGCAGCGAATGAAAATGTCTCCCTGCAAAGTTCATTTGGGAATGTTTCAATATTGTCTGAATATCACCAAACTATTGAACAGCAGCTTTAATAGAGCCCCACGTAGCGCCGGGGTCCGCGCGTGCCTGGGGAAGGGCCGGGCACAAAACCCACCTCACCTGCAAACAGAAGGGAAGCCTGCAGTAAAAACAATAAAAATAATCATAATAATCTCAGCCTAACAATAAATACATCCAGGATAGCTGAGCCTTCTCCTCCTGCTTCCCCCTGCTCCACCTTTCTCTGTCTGTGGCGCAGGCTTTCAATGTTAAAGTTTTAATGCTCTTTTTCTGGGAGAATTGCACAGAGCAACACTTGAAATTCTTGGATAACTCAGGCTCTCCGGATTTCTGGGTGGTTAATGTGTCTGTCTGTCTGTCTATGTGTCACAGTCACTCGTGTGGTGAAAGACTTCACTCACTTCTTTGAGCATTATTTGTGGGTGGTGATTTATTTCCTCGGCCCTCGTTATGAAATGCTCCTGAATTTCGAACGCGCGGGTTAAGACTTTCAGATAAATTAGCACTGACAGAAAAGAACACGCAGGAGTCACAGTGTAAACACGCCCTATTTATCAATCAAGGCACTGAGGGGTTTTGATGGACTTGAGCTGTTGCTGATGGGCTTGTTTGAGGGTTTGAACACCAAGGCAAAGATTTGCAGAAAAGACCGCGCTGAAATATTTCGCTTCGGCGGTTTAAAAATATATGTATTCATCCTGCTGCCCCTTTGGTAGTAAAGTAGTTAAAGCACCCGAAAGACTGTCAGCTTGGAGGCAATTTGGAGCTGTAATGTATACACGTGTGGTGCAAAAAGCTTGTAGAAAAGCTCTGCCTAAAGCATAAACTTTCCCAAAAGGATGAACACGGGTGTTCAAACTGAGAGCAATTCAGAGAGATTTTTGTCACCAGGCTCAGCTCGCAGCACCTGATTTTTGTCTCAACAGGTATCCAGGTGTCCCAGTGCTCCATGGGCAGGGTCTGTGGAAGGGGCAGGGATGGAGCCTGGAGCTCTCTGGTGCCCTGGTCCCGGGATGGAGGAGGAGAGAGCCATGAGCTCCTGTGGTGTCCAAGTGGTCTCTAGCAAGTCCCTAAATCTCCTGTTAACCACATTTGAAAAGAAGCCTTTACTTTGTTTAAAGACACAAGATGCTCAAGTCTGTGCTTTTGAGGTTCTGCAGGATACTGGATCAGTTTATTTAATCCCAAATGAGTGACGCAAGTGGTAAACCCCCCTGCTAACTTAACAGTTATTTCTTATTAAAATTTTGCATTTGGAGAAATTAATTCTCCTTCATGAAATAAACTGGTGCGTAAAACAAAGGGAAAAACCTCAAGTCGAGTCAGTACATATATCTCTGAGACATAGTAAACTTTGAGTATCAGACTCCATGAAGCTTCTATATGAATTAAAAAGAAATATCAAATGCAAATGAATCCAAGTGTGAGATTTTTTTGTTTGATTTACACTCTCCATTTAAAAACACTAAATTTTTGTGCTGAAAATTTCCCTACTTCTTTCTCTCATTGGCTGATCATTAAAAAAATGTAGTGTGGGAACCACTCTTAATTTACATTTTTTAATAACTTTCAGATTATTTTGGAGAAATCCTAGAAAGCACAAGGATGGCAGGCCCCCAATAAAATTTTTAAAAAATGACAAATATTTACAGTATCAAACACTGGACAACAGGAGAAATTACTTTTTGCAACTCGGTGTCCTTCAACTGTCATGTTTGAGGGAGCTCCTGATATCCATGGAATATCTGCTTCAGCTTAATTAAGAACATTTGTCCAGCTGCAAGACTTTAGTTCATCAAGAGCAGACATTAAAAAAGCAACAGCAAACACCCGATGGGGGACGGAGCCAGGCGCCCTTTGGGTTCTTGGTCTCCCTGATTAGAACTAATTAAAACCATTCATAAGGAAACCAGCGCTAATGGTCACGCTCAGGCTGCTGGGGTTTGGCTTTGGCTGCAGCATTAGCACCCTGTGGAATGACCTATTTGCTTCCCCAATTCCCTGTCCTCTGAACACAGCGGGAGGAAGTGCCAGTAGAAGGCAAGAGCCTGGATAACCAAGTAACACAATTAGGATGAAGTTGCTCTTGGTTTATTCTCATCTCTTCTGTCTTTAACCCACCCAAAAGCTCCACAGCTCAGGGGCACCCTTCCCCTCGGTCAAGCAAACCTTCCAGCCCTGTGCCAAATCTCCCATTAATGCCTTACTGGGCTTGAGGTGACAAAGCTCTGCAAGGGGAAAAGGAGGGGGGAGACTTGGAGTTTCAGAAAGTCCAAAAACTGTTAACTGGTGTAAGGAGAAACTTTTTACTCCAGCACAAGACTGAGGATCTTTTGAGCAGAATGAGAAAAAACTGTTGGTGTTTATGTGAGAAATCAAGAACAACAGAGAATGAAAAACACAGCACTGGAGCATAGCCCTCATCCCTGATGGTGGAATGTGCCCAACCTTTGGGCCATTATTTATCTGTTATTTACCAGGACTGGCAGACCAAGCAAGTCATCACTGATGTTCTCTCAAGCAAGTTTTAAACATATATTTCTGTTATTATTGCTGTGTAAAAATGTGAAAATGTTCCAGAGCTTTGGGCAAGGCCCCAGATCAGAGCCACAACATGGCAGGAAGGAAAGAACTTCTCTACAGAGGGTGATTCCACCCAGCAATGTGATTCCAGGCACAGTCTGGAATTTCATCAGTGCCAGGCCCACAGTCACTGCTGTGCCTTCAACACACACCTCCACTCTTCACACTCCCAGTGCCCTTTCCAGGATGCTGGATTTTTGTGGTAGGTCTTGAGCTTGGCATCATCCATGGGCCTTCTGGCAGTAACCCTCCATGTAACCCTCTGACATCTCCCAATTCCTGCCAAGGGCACAAGAGACATGATCAGACACCACCTCACCCTCACCCCACATCAGAGCTGGCCCCCTGCAATGTCCCTCCACACTAAAAATAGGAAAACAGTTCAAAATGAAGTGGGGGCAGAACTCCCAGATCTCTGATTTTTTGGGAAATCCTGACATTTGCTCTTTAGGCTTGGTTGTGACCCTCTGGCAAAGGCAAACACCACAGTTTGCATTGCTTTTGGCTTTATTTTCACCCCTGGTTGGCTGCAAAAAGCTCCCAGTGTCAAGTCTGTGGTGGCAGCAATGTCTCCTCACTTGTGCAACAACACAAACATACTGGCAGCTGTATTAATTCTCCATTTATTTTGTTTCAGCAATTTCATTAATTATAAACCTGTTCAGTGTTTGACAATGAGCTATCACAATGCGTTTGTTTACAAATAGGTTTAACACTGAGGATGGTGCCTGTATTGAAAAAAAAAAGACCATTTTTCACAGAAATGTTAGTCCCTGGAGTGGAAAATAACCCTTAAATTCCCCCAGTAAAATTTTAATTTTCAAAAATGCTACACATTTGCTATAAATAGCTGTCATCTGTCAAATAAACGGAGCAAGTCCTGGGAGCCTCCCGATCAAAGGAGACCATTCCAGAGGCAGCCTTTGTCTTAAATGGGTCTGTAGACATGGCTTGTGTTGGTTTTTGAGTAATCCCAGCCTGTTTATAATCTCATCTATTTCATGGAGAGGATATGAAAATAGCTCCCCACTGTATGAAAATTATCTATATTCCAGCACAGACAATGGAGTCAGTCTATTGAAAATAATGGAGTGAACTCAGCTACGCAGTTTATTTCAATGTGGAAAGTCTTTGCACATCATAATATCAAATAAACTCTGCCAAAAACATCATCCCCATATAATTGTATTATACAAGAGTAGTGTCACCTTTTGTTTAGAAGAGGACCATTATGCTTTTATGATATACTTCAAGGGGAACTAGATGGTACCATTGATTCCTGTACTAGCATTTTACATCAAACGCCCGGTGTCTGCAGCCCAGGTCACTGAAATCACAAATGAAGTGAATCTAATGGTCTAAGTTTGGTCTCCAGAGAACAACAGAATAGTTAGTACCATCATAAAGTCTGACAATGCAGCCCTTTTGGCAGGTTTTTGTTGATAATAGGCTTGAACTGCAATCTTTTCACCATGGTATAAGAGGATCTGTTAAAGCAGGCTTCGGATACTCGGGGAGAATAAAGTAGGGAAGGCTGCAAAGCACAATATTGTGCACACCTGCACTGTACCTAGAGTAAGGTTAATGCAGTAATATCTGTGTGAAAACTGCCTCACCCCCACATTAAAAGCAGCTTATCATTAGGGATTACCAAGCCACTGCACCAGCTGCAAGTCTTTACTTAAAGACTTAAAGGTAAAGCTCTTACAGTTCCCAATCCAGTGACATTTGCAGCTCACTATAATTTATTGAATATCTTCCAAAGAGCAAACACAGGATTTCTCTTGGTACTGTTTTAGTTGGGTTGTAAACGCTTGCCATTTACCAAGAGGAGAAAAAAAAAAAATAAAGGCAGGCACATTTACACTTTTGCAAAGCATCATGTAATATTTTGAACCTGTCTTTTCATGCCGACTCTTTTCATGTTCAATCTAAACACTGTTTACTCATTTAAAGTCTTGTTACAGCTCAGCTATGAAGTACGGTGCACACACACTTTCAAAGCTTCCGTGAGAGCACCTCGTTCCCAGGTTTCATTAGGAAGACCCACGCCTGTCTGAAGAAAATGTGAATTTTTAAAACTTCCCGTAGCAGACATTCAGAAACATTCTCCCTTCAGCACTTCATAGTCCTGCTACCGAGACCTTTAGAGACTTAATACAGATAAGGATCTTGAAAAGAGAATTTATTGAGGTTATCTCCATTTAGGAGGCACGCTGATCTATTGATGAAAATTAAAAGGAAATGGTTAAATAAGCCAAATTACACGCTGGGTGATGAAACATTTCCTGTGCCTTGCCTGTAACATGCATGCAAATTATATTAATAGGCTATAATTATGTAAACTTTATTATGTGTGTTAAAGATAACATTAAAATTATAAGACAAACGACACTTAATCACCAATGGAGGGCAATGATAAAAGACTCAGGAAAATTAACAAGCAGCATTGAGATTGTTGTGGTTGCTACAGCCCGAGGACTACAATGAGCTATAGCATTTTATAAAATAATAACCCTTGCACAGCTCTGGTCACCATCAAACTGCTTTACAAACATTAACTAATTATTAAACAAGCATTTGAGGCCTCCTGGCTAAATACATCCCCAGGCTGCAAATATTCATGGGCTCTACACACTTAAAATAATTCACGAGCTGGACATTTGGCTGGTCCTCATCACTCTGCCCTCTCCCTCACTGAATTTGTCAGGACAGCAAAATAATGATTTGTATCCCGTTGGAAACAGAAGAGAAGGATGAAATTGATGTGCTGGGCTGGTCACTTGGATTCACAGCTCCTCCAGAACAATTTCTCTTGGTAAAGTCGTGCCCAGAGTGGTTTTTCAGCCTGGACACTTGTGCTGAATTTCATGGATCTGTTCCCTGTCAGAGCACACAAGGCCCAGTTTCATTCATGATAGGTTCAATTCTGCTCCCTTTTGCCCCAGTGTGATTTCCTCTCCATCAAACAGCAGTTTTAGTGACTTCATCCCTCATTCCAGGCACTTGGAAAAACAAGGAACCTTTTACAGGAGTGCAGAACCTCTGCTATAGGAGCATCAGCAGGACCAATGCAAATTTATCCAAGCTGACAGAGACACCCCAAACCCTCACTGATATGGGCAAAAAGGATATCCTTGTGCTTTGGCAGCTGTGCCAAAGTATGAACTGTCCCAACCTCAGCAGAAGCTGAGATTTCTCTTTGTGCAGGACCTTCACCATAAATATTTTTGCCACCACAGAAATAACACACACAAGCTTATCAGCTCCTTATGGTGTCTCCTTCAGGACAGACTTTGCAGCCAAAAAAGCAAGAAAGATGGCAAATTCTCAATGTTTTTTTGAGTTTTCACAAGATATCACTACATACAGAAAATAAAAGCCAGTCATTCCAATCACAAGTTCCAAGCTTGCCTTAACAATTTTGATTCCCCAGCAGAAAAAGGAGATTTCCACTTATAGATATCTTATGAAAACAACATCTGATTAGAACAAAAGATGTTTGAGTCCTTAACTGCAAATTGACAAGTGGTGTTGCCTTGGCTCAGCCCTGAACCATTTTAAATTAAACCCATCTCAGCATCCAAACTTCTTATTCCAGTTTCTCCTGCAGGTTCCCCCCTCCTTGAAGTGGCCATGTAATCAATATTTTTTTCCTGGTTTTCATACGAGAGGGAACACTTAAAAAATGAATGGTTATTTAACAGCATTGTCAGTGCAGTTTTGAAATATAAAATTCTCTGAGTAGAGATCCAATATGGAAATTTTCAGAATTGTTACAGAAAAGAAAATATTGAGTTTTACATCCCAAACAACTTCTATTGTGTGGAGCAATATAAGTATTGTAATATAATTATTTCCTCAGTGTCGAAGCATTGGGGAAAGTGAAACTTCTTGCTGCCTGTAATCCCCCTCTGAATAACAGCTGATAGAGGTAATAAAGATCATGGAGATTTCATTATGAAAAAAAGCATAAGGCACACTAGTTCTTCATAATCCAAAAGTTATTTGGCTTTGTTTTTATGTTCAGTATTATTATTTGTAATTGAATAACGCTGTTTATTTTGAACCGACAAATAAAAAACAACAAAGGAATTATTTATTTAGAATAAATCCTTGCAGCATGCTGGGGCACACAACGAGCCTCTCCTTGGCACGTATGAACAATTTATAAACGCTGTACTCCATGACAAGAGAAAATCAAGGATTAAACACCACCAGGAGTGAAGTACCACTCCGAGTCTTCCAGGTTGTACCCAGCATATAAAAGTCCCTCTTCTCTGAAGGCAAATTGTGCTCTTTAGTCAGAGCTTTTGTTCTCCTGCCTGTCCAAAACCAGGCAGATGTGCCCATTAAATACCCGTGAAAGACCAAAACACCGTGGCCCCGATTCGGCGTCTCCGGCTGCGCTAAGCAGTTCTACGTGCCAGCCTTTGATCTGTATTTTCTAAACTTCATAACAAAACTTCAAGAAAAAAAAAAAAAAAACTATTAGCTGCAAATTAGACGCACTCATGGAAGCCTAGAATTATTTTTCAGGACAGAGGGCTCAATTTCCCAATCTCAGGTGTATGATTAAAATCAATTAAATCACTCTTCCAATGTCAGCGGCAAGATTCTCCTGACAAATGAAATTATGCGAGAAAAGTGTTCTCTTCACTCTTCAACCCTTTCTCAGCATCACTCACATCCACAAATGAGATCAAAATTTTCAGCTCGGGGATTTCAGAGATATTTTCCATAAGAACATGAAAAATCCCAGGAACCCTATGTAAGTAGACTTTATAGTCTCTAGTGGCGAGATGCTGATGGCCTCTGTATGTTAGATATATTCATGACTAACTAAAATGAAAAGTTCGAGTGGAATTTAACCATTTGGGGACCTCACCAGCATTTTTTTCATAAATTAAAGTTTTAACGGTGGAATTATGTACCAGACTCTAGGATACATGTAGTAACCTTTCTGTGTCTCTTTTCATTCCCAGGGAAGTCCCTTGTGGCTTTCCCCTATTGAAAACCTGAATTTTATCAATCTCTCTCAGCTGCTTGCAGACACGAGAGCAGCAAAGCAGCCCCGACTTCAAATGACCACATCATTTGCAGAGGCCCTGAAGGGTTAATAGTTACTTACAGTCTTGAGACAAAACAAGGTGTGCTATTCTAAAAAGTAGAGAAATAAACCTTTTGATGAGAAGCACCACTTGAAAGGCAGAGATATCTCATTTCCAGAGGTGTTCTGACGTGGCTGAACTGTACCTTCAGCAAATTATTTACCTCTTAATTTGTTAAAACATATGGGCTTAGAGGTAACTTTGCCCATGAGGCGTACATCTATATTATATGCTTGTTTGGTTTGACTTCATTTTCCTTGGAGACTTGAACAAATGTTTTCCGCATTTCATAAGTTGTTGTTTTTTTTCCCTCCCCTCACGTGTTCCAGGCAGCAGTGTTACATATGTATTTTGTTTCTTTTGACTCTGTTTAAAGAGGAACTGGCTAATTTACAGCACAACAGGCAAAGTGGAGCAATGTTTCAGGATGAGAAGTGCAGCCTATTTATAAACCTGTGTGGGATTCGCTTTCCAGCTCGTTCCATCCCGATCCACCCTGGCCAGGCTGGGCTTTTGGGTTGTTTTCAAATCACTGCAAACAACCTACTTCTCTGCAAAGCAGAAAATGAGGATTTGTGTCTAATTGTTGAGCTTTATCTTATTTAATATAAAAGAACGACCAGCAAACTCCACATAAAGTCCTGGTTGAAAGGGAGTGGGTTTAGAGGAGATATTAGAAAAAAATTTTTCCCTGTGAGGGCGAGGAGGGCCTGTCAGAGATTGTCCAGAGAAGTAGGGGCTGCCCCAGAATCCCTGGAAGTGTCCAAGGCCAGGCTGGACAGAGCTTGGAGCAGCCTGGGACAGTGGAAGATGTCCCTGCCCACGGCAGGGGGTGGAACTGTGTGGTCTTCTAGGTCCCTTCCAACCCAAACCATTCCCTAATTTATATCTTAACGCCTCAGAACAAAACCACATACTGAGCACTTGGAGAAGGACTTGTCCTGCTCACGAATTTTCACACTAATCCAAAAATATTTGTGCCGTGATGACCAATGGTCATGGAAACAGCGTCATGCACATTTGGGAAGTGCTGTAGCTGGAAAAGTTCACAGGTGGGGTGTTCCCCGTGGTGTGTCAACAGAGCTGATTGAAGGATGCAGTTTGGCAAGGGAAAAGTGAGAGGAAATGGCCTCAAGGTCTTAAAACCAACTAATTAATCTTGTTTTGAAGTTCTGGTCAAATATTTACAACTGTTGAGAAATTATTATACTGTTACATGGCTTCTTCCAAGAGAGCTCTCTACAAGCCCAGCAGAAAGACAGGGAGCTCTTTTGTATTTCTTCATGTTCCTTCCTCTCCATTCCACATAAAATGAGGAATTTCTTGACCTGGGTCCACAACATTTTTAGCTTTCCCATCTCTGTCCCTGCTATGAAGACGAAACAAACCAATGTTTGTTGTGTCTCACAGGAAAGATCTGCACAAAGCTGGCTCCCAGGTGGGATTCCCACCTTTTTCTTTTTCCTAACTCTGTTATCCTATTTAACTAAAAAATACGGGAAAACCTGAGCAAAACTTGATTGGTTCAAAATGGTAACATGATAATTGTCAGCCTGGAGAGGAAGAAAAGCTAGAAACCCACCAGGGGCTGGCTGGAGGCTGGAAGGCATCTTCTTGCTTTTGGGTGGGGTTTTTTTTGTTTTGTTTTCTGTGCATGAATTCAACACCTCAAAGTGCTTTTTGGTTTTCCATTTGTTTATTCCAGCCATAAATATTTTATCACTTAAAAAGAGAAGCAATGCTTGCTCCTAATTGTTTTTGATTAAATATGCTAATTACTTTTTGGAATATTAATGACACATACGGTACTAAATGTTTTAATAATGCAATGAAATAAGCCAGCAAATATAACTACAAATTAACCTGAAACTGCTACATGGTTTTTATAAGTTTATGTTATAACAACACAAATCTAGAGGAAAACATCCATGACAAAACAGTATTTCCTTTTTGGTGTCTGGAGTTCAACTAAACAAGAAAACTAAAGCAAACTAAATCCCTGAGTGAACAGAAAGTTGCCACACTTTGGGATCACTTTTTTTCGCTGCAGGGCAAGGAGGAGAAAAATAAAACCCATCTGAATATGAAAATATCTCATAAGAGATGCTGACCATGGAATGAATCACAAAATTTTGCCTCCTGCGTCCATAGGTCCAAAACTGTCCTGAAGTTCATCTTTGAGGAGCTCAGAGGTGATAGCAACAGTGAAGCTGAATTACTCTGTGATCCCCAAGCAGTCATTGGGTAGGAAATATTCCAGTTTTGCCATCCAACGTTATTTATGCATTTCTTGCTCAACTTACTGCTAATGATTTTATTTTTCTTTTTTTTTTTCTTTTTCTTGCACAAGAGAAGATAAAACCTCTTTGTTCTGATGCTTGCAGGAGGTGGACACAGCACGAGAATGGAAATGCCTTTTCAATGCCTTGGCAGGCTGAAATCCAGCTCCCTACCCACGGCAGGCTCCCCAATTCCCAGGACAATCACACTGACACAATTAAATTCTTCCTCGTCTGTTACAGAACTATATGCAATGGTTACTATTACATTACGCTGAAAATAATTAATATTGTGGAGGTTTTTGCATGTTTGTGTGTTAAAGATTTGACCTTTTAATTTGTTTTTCCCTCAGAAATGTTTTGCAATCTAATGATTTGTAAAGACGGTTCAAAGTTGCCAGATAGTCTGTCAAAGCTCTCCACAAGAACTAAGATTTTATTTTGCCATATTCAGTGTCAAGTAACTGGCTTTCTTTGCTGTGGCTTGAAAAACACTCATGGGGGGGTTATTTTTGTCAAATTTGGTAGAACAGAAGTGTTTTGCTGCTGGGAAACGATGCACTGAGCATCACAACCTATGCACACCTTGAGAGTGATGTCACAATTTGACCAGCAAAGATAAACAAGATAAAGAAAAACGGTTATTTGGAAAAAAAAATCTAAAAAAAATCAGATCATTGCGGAATAATTAGTATTATAATATATATTATATTATTATATATATTGTAATATATTTTGTATTATTATAAATAATAGTTTGCTTGTTAACCACCTGCTGGGAAAGAGGTGCCTGCCTCTTGTGAGTTTAATTGTCCTGGCATGCCAATGATTGATCAGAAATAGATACATTTTTGCTAATTGATCAGCAAGAGCCAGGAAATTTTCCCTTTCAGGTCTTCCCAGCATTATCAGTGGCACATTCAGGGCTGCAAGGCAGCCAGCAGTTCTTCCTTGCTGACCCGTGGGTCTCCAAAGGAAACACTCTGGGAATCCTCCCTTCCAGGAGCACCTCGAGCATATGGATGTGTCTTTGCCTGGACTTTCAGCTATGACATATCCATGCTTTGCTAGCCAAGCCTGAATTATTAAATGATGCTATGGACTGTGCCCATAGAGGACCTAGGACCTGCTTCTGAAATGCTAATAAAGCCAGCAGGAAAGAATTCCTTAGGTTTTTCTCCTGGATTTAATTTCTTGACTTCAGAAACTTGGGAGAGCAACTAATTTTAGACCAGCTTGGATTTGATATATGAGAGCCTTCCATAGAGAAAAAATTATATTTTTTTTAAATTAAATTTGATCTTGAAACACAAATTTGTTTGAAGATCAGCAAAACCAAAAGAACTCATTTACAAATTGTGTTTAACTCCAAAGATCTGTGCCGTTCTAGATTCAAGCTCTGAGTTAAATTGGATTGATGAAATATTGAAAGAAAAATTAGTATTTTTGGGGTTTTTTTAGTCCATGGTCTTTCTAAAGGCACTAAAAATCTGATGGATGTATTTATTCTTAGATTTGAGTTTAGTTCTGCTAAACTTGAGGGTGCAGCTCTTTGGGTAATAAACACTGGGTTGTAGTAGGGTTTCAGGAGTAATTTTTCCATTGATTTTGGGAGTTGGAGTGGGACAAAAGGGAAGAGAGAGAAGAGCTTTCAGCCCTTCCCATCCTCCTGCCCTCACAAGGTGAGAATCGTTTGAAGAGGGACATTGGGAAGATTTGTTTTTATACAGATCACCACAGGCCAGGCTTGTGGGCAGCCTGCAAGCCTGAACATGGGTGGACAGAGGCAAAAAACGTGAGAAAAAGGAGCCCTAATAAAGGATATCATCAGGACAGGAACTTTTGGGAAGCTCAAATGCACATAAGGAAAACCAACACGGAGACTTTGAAGCCGCTGACATTTGAGCCTCAGGGCCAAAGCCAAACCCCTCAAACAGTTTAAAACAGAGCTGAGCCTGGACTAAAGAAAGTGTGAAAAACAGGGTTCACTCTCCAGGTAAATTTTAAAAGTTTAATAAAAGACAATAAGAGACAAAGATAATAAAGCAAAGTTTAGCTGCTGGGTGCTTGGCATTCAAGAGCACACCTGCTATTTGGAGGCACCCTTTCCATCCCCTTTTTATTGCATATTCATAAGCAATTATGCATATTTAAACTTCCCCCCAAACCAGTTCACACGTTCCAGGAACGGTTTAGCATGGCTCCTCCTCCAGCCCTCCTTTTTAGAGCATGCACGTTTCTTGGCTGTGGTTTTAGTCTGTTCTTATTGTCCCCTCCAGCTTGGGTTTTGGTCCTCACTTTCTGCAGAGGGTGAGTGCTGAGAGTTGGTGTATCAGTGGCATCACACATTTTCATCCCACGTTCATGGGATGCTATCCCAACCAGGCAGGTACTTCCATTACCACATCAGCTATTTCACAAATGTCTAAGTTTAGTTAACAGCAGAAATAAAAACTACATCTTTATAGCAAAGTTACTTTAACCTTATGCATACAGCATCCATTTTGATACTTGAGAAAAGCCAATATTACACCACGTGTTTATAACAACAGGACTGGGGCGAGAGTTTTTTTTCTCTGACTGCTCTGTCAGTAGCTTTAGCTGCCCACCCCAGGGACCCCCTCACCTCCTGGGCTCCATCAATCCACTGCCATGCTCCGGAAGCTCTGCCACCTCTGCAGCCAGGGAGTGATGAATGAGCAGAGCCAGTGCCTGGCTGTGTCCACGTCTGCTCGGGACACTTCAGAATATTCATCTCATCTCACTGCTGACCTTTCTCTGCTCTGCAAACCTGAAAGGTCTGGGCTGCATAATCACATCTTGGGATAAAAGATAAGTGAACTACCAAATAAATAGTGGAGTGTTTACATGACCTTATGGTTTTACAGTCCATATTAATTTTTAATTGCACTGTTAAAATATAGTAAATATCTATTATACAAATTAAGTGGTAATAGGTATTTGTGGGTTTTTTTCGTGAATTAATCTTAAAATAAGCTGATTACATAAATCTTTAGCCAAGCAGTGGCTAATCCTGGGCACAAACATTACTTTGATAAGATACATTCAAACAAACATTTTTGTGGCAAAATGTTATCAGATACTAACACATAATTAGTCTAAGACATTTGGTTCAATGCGAGCGTTTTTGAGTTGTGATCATTAAGTGAAGGTATTGGGAGAAATCCAAAAGGGAGCAGAGGATTGTAAGCACTTCAGAGTTCCTTTGTGGATTCCGATTAGGCTGCTGGATTCACTGCTGTTTCCTTATGTAAACATATTCACATATTGCCATGGTGGGGAAATCTTTATCAAATTATTGGCAAACAAAGTGATGTTCGTGGAGATGAAATTATTATTCACCCGGATCTGAATGGGGCTGCAAGAGAAATTGGGGAAGAGGATGGGAACTGAAGCAGGGAGTGGAACCCCAACTTCATTTAGAGTCTCAGGAGTGAGAATTTCCCCTTGTTTCTGTCACCACGAGGAAAGGAACATGGAGATGCAGGAATAACCTGCAATATTAATGCTGGCTGTTGGTGCATGGATTTAGTTCTTAGCCTGTGTTTCTCTGATCTACGGGACTTTTCATATTACCTTCATTTATTTGAGTAAATTTCCTTATTTTTCAGCTGCACTAAAAGTATTAAACCAAAAGGACCTGTAATAACTTCATTTACTTATCCAATACTCTGAAAGGACTATTGATTAATGCATAATAAATAAAGGTTTTTAAGATGCTTAATAGTGGCTTAATAGTGGAAACTAGTAAATACTTAATTAGAGAGGGTTATTGAACTCAGACAATGGCTATTTGACATGCTGGGATGCTGAGGAACAGCCCCTTAATTGACAGCAAACTCCACTGGATGGAGCCTGCCTAAAGAATTGCTGATAATAGCTCAGAATGACCATGATGAAACCACTTGGTGAAGGCACTTGCTGTCACTGCAGCTCCTTAAGAGCTCCATGAGAGCCTGCAGGAAGAACCCTGAGGAATGCTGGGTGTGCCCAGGAGGAGACAGAAGATCTCCAGGAATTTTTTTTCTAAACACTGAAATCGATTCCGGCTGGATGGAGGATCAGTCACAGACTCATGGAGTGGGTTGGGTTGGAGGGGACCTCAAAGCTCATCTCAGCCCACCCCTGCCATAAACAGGGACCCCTCCCACTGTCCCAGGCTGCTCCAGCCCCAGTGTCCAGCCTGGCCTTGGGCACTGCCAGGCATCCAGGGGAATTTTCCCCCAGCTCTGCTCTCTCCAAATTTCTCCCCATTTAATCCCAGCCTTTGCATTTTTCCCTAAAAGTCAGAACTGGGATGAGTGGTGAGATTTGAAGCCGTGTCTGCCACAGAGAACTCAGAGTCCAGCTGCATTTCGAGCATTTCATAGTGATCAATATCATCATTAACCCTTTCTAAATATTCATTTTGTGATAGACTGAGAGCCATGACTCTTTATCCCTTTTTTTATGGATAATCACTGAAAAAAGTACAAATATCTGGCACAGGGAGGGTCAGGGAATCAGGGAATCATGGAATGGATTGGGTTGGAAGAACCTTAAATCCCATCCAGTGCCATCCTGCCATGGGCAGGGACCCCTCCCACTGTCCCAGGCTGCTCCAGCCCCAATGTCCAACCTGGCCTTGGGCACTGCCAGGGATCCAGGGGCAGCCCCAGCTGCTCTGGGCACCCTGTGCCAGGGCCTGCCCACCCTGCCAGGGAACAATTCCTGCCCAAAATCCCACCCAGCCCTGCCCTCTGGAGCCATTCCCTGTGTCCTGTCCCTCCATCCCTTATCCCCAGTCCCTCTCCAGCTCTCCTGGAGCCCCTTCAGGCCCTGCCAGGGGCTCTGAGCTCTCCCTGGATCTTCTCCTCTCCAGATGAGCCCCCCCAGCTTTATCCACACATTTTCCCTGTGCTGTCAGCTGAAAAACTGATGGACCCCATTGTTTTCCTCAAGGCACTTTGTGCTTTCCAGCACCCTGTGTCACTGGGGTGCCACCAGAACTCTCTGGTTTATCCAGGACCAGGCACTAAGCAATTTTACAGCACAAATCCACATGTAAATCATTTAAATCTAAACAATCCACCAGCCTGTTACATTACACAGGGTCACATTTTAAAGGATCTGGATATTTTTTCCCGTCAAGTGGAAAAACTTGGGATTTCCTGCGTTCAGAAGTTTGGGCTGGCACAGGGCATTGCGGTGCCTGCGGATGTTGGTGGGTTAAAAGCAGCATTTCTGGCTTTGAAAGGTGTTATTTTGAAAGTTCTCATGAGCAAAGCAATTGTTTGCCTTTCCACTTACAGTGTTTGGTTTCTTGTTCCATGAAGTAGAGACAGTGTAACTAAGCTGCCTCTCACTGCTTAAAAAAAATAAATTGCAAATTTCTTAGAGATGCTGTTTTCTTTCCAGTCTCTCTCCCTCGCTACACAAACACCAGAGGCTGGAGCTCTGGGAAAGAACTGTTTGGGATTTAACTCCTGATTCCTGGTAAAAGCAGGATTTCTAATTCCATTGCCATACAGGTGAAGTTAAACTCGGTCACGAGCGTCTGAAAACTCAAGGCTTTGGGCCATGTTTGGAAAAACACAAATTTTAGGTACAAGGGGAGAAATCTGTGTGCTTCTGATCTGATCTATGGTGTTTTCTTCTCAGGTTTGCAATGAAAAATAATCACTGTAACTGGGTGTCACTGTAAAGATAGGATTGACTGTAACATGCCATAAAATCACCTCCTTTGTCAGGTTACCCTGCACGGATGGAAAGCATGGGGTATTTCTGTGACAGATTAAAGCAGAGCTTTGCACAGAAGGAAGAGCCATGGCAGCACCAGCACAAGCTCTGGCAGCTCTGGCTCATCCAGACAGGAATTGTGTCCTTGGGGACTGGGACATGGGTGGGTAGGACCCTGTAGGACCCCAACACCAGGGGTAGCTCCCTGTCCCACCCATAGGGAGCACAAAATCAGCTGCTTCCATCACCCTCCATCCAACTAACCTGCAAAATATTTCATTTTGCTACTTTCTTCCCCAAATTCTCTGTGTTTGCCACTGTCAGACTCAGCTCTTGGGCATTCATGCAGTGCCAGCAGCCACTGGGACCTCACCAAAACACCTGGGTGAGGAATGAGGGAACATTCCCAGGAAAATCCTGCCCTTCACCTCCCTCCCTGCTCCCTCCAAGGGGCAGAATTTCACCAGCCTGTACATTTCCATCAACCCAACAGCCAAGGACCGGCTGCTGCTTCATCCAACCCAGGGACAAAAAGCGGTCCCAGGTCTCCTTCCCTTCAACTTATTTATTTAAAGACTGGAAATCACAAGTCCTTCCCTGGCAAACAATTATATCTACTAATTTAGATGAGAACATAATATTATATCTTTATAAAGTGCTAGGTACATAAAAAATCTATTTAGATTTAATATTGCAGTAGCATCTGGTCTTTTCATCTAATTTAAAACCTTTAAAGAAGGGAAACCTCCAGCAAGAAATAATATCCATAAGCATTCCAAGGCTTCTCCCGCTTCCCTCTCCTTTAAAGAGTAATAAGAAATCTCCCCCTACAGGCCTTGACGGCCTAATGCAAGGTAAAGAGCTGATTCTGGGCTGAGAGTTGTCCTCTGAAATCCTGGGGAATCTCTGGACGCTGCTCAGGACACAGATGGATGCGGAGGAGGCTCCAGTGTGAGCCCCCACCCTGCTGCTGCGGGGTGCAGCACTCCCGGCCAAGCTCCACAGGGGTGCTTCTGAAAAGTGCTCACAATTATCTCCTGCATTTTTTACTCTTTATTACCACAACTCTGCTGGGCAAAAAACCATTTTGACTAGAAAACTATTTCCTTTTACTTTTTTTGTCTGTCTTTCTTTTTTTTTTTTTTTTTTTTTTTTTCCCTTCTTGTTACCTGTTTTAAGGGAAGAAATTAATAGGATAAAAATGCAAATGACTTCCTTCCTCTGCACAGGAAAAAAACCCCTTGTGCTGCTTTCTTTACCAATTGCCTGTTGTTTTAAGCTATTCACCAGGAACCAATATCACATATAGAACACCAGCAAACCCAAACGATGCTAATGCAACCTGCAATTCCAAATAACACAAAGAGACTTTATATCCCCAAATTATTCTCCATTTCGTTTAGGGAAGGCCTGCTTGGGGATTAGGGTAGTTGTTTGTTTATTTGAATTCATTACAGAACTGGGAGTTTGTTATATTCTGTACTCACTGTAAGGTAATCAAAATATAGATGGAAATTGGAAGATTTTTATTGGTGCCATTTACGAAAGCTTTACACTGTGAGAGAACTGGAGTGCCTTGAAAAACTTGATGTGAAAGTTGCAGACTTCTTGTGCTTTTAGAAATCTCATTCCCAAATTATCTTAGTTATTTGATTTAACAGAAGCCTTGCTTTTTTACAGCTTTCCATTCACAGCTCTTTCTCGTACAATATAATCAGATCTAATTTATTGGAAATCCACTGGCTGCAAACCAGAACCGACCCCCAGCTTGATTTGTTTTCCACAACACAAAATTTAACCAAAGGAATGTAATTGAGAAGGAACTTCCCCGTTGCCATTTCCATTTGCTCCCTGTGCCCCCATCATTTTATTTATTCCAGTAGTAAAAATAAATCTTTAATTGGAAGGAAAGTGATAACTGAAGTTTAATTAAGCTAAGCCAATAAAGTGAAGGGAAATTACCAGACTAATGTCATGCACTGAAAAGAGGCCATGCAGGGCTGCAATTTGGGCTGCTCTGGAGTGGCCTGTAGAGAGCTCACTCAGAAGGCAAGAGATGCTCTGTTCTTCACCTCCAGTCCCCACCTGGGACAAGGTGATATTCCAGCCACTTTCTTCCTTCCACCACTTCCTGGCAATGCTGGGTTAAAGCTTGGACTCGATGATTTTAGAAATGTTTTCCAACTTAAACAATTCCTTTATTTTTTTTCCTGCTTCATCTGACCTTCCTAGGGGATCCTTGGGAAGTCCCTCTAGGGAAGTCTCCATCTGGGTCGTCACATCCACCATGGCTGTGAGCTTACTGCTCTTCCCCAACAACTTCCAGTGCCATCAGCAACATAAAACCCACTTACCCATCTGCTTCATGCACTGAAAGGTATTTTAGGATTTCTGTTGCAAATTCCCTTTCCCTCCCCAGGATTCTGGGAATTTTACAAAGTGGGAGGAAGGGTCCATGCCCCAGGATGGCCCTTGCAGGCAAAGGGAGAGCGGGGAGGATTCATTTTCGCTGCCCAAACTTCCAGACATGACATCTGCCAGGAAGATCCCGGGAACAAACACTGAGCTTCCTGCCAGCACGTCTGCCAGGGTTCAGCCTTATTTCATATTTATAAATATGCTTTGGTAATAAACAATAGCTGCTCCAGCTTTTCCAGTCGGAGCTGTGAACACTGGTGTACTGGCAGAGTGTCCCTTTTTCACACTACCAGATTTATAAATTGCAAAGCCAGAAGGATGGACTGTGATCAGGTAGTTCCAGCTCAGCAGTGAATTTCCCACAGCAAACTGAACTAGAAATTTTTCTTTTTTCTTTTTTTTTTTTTTTGAGTAAAACAACACTTCTTAAAAATAATATAAAAAACCAAAGAACTCCCTATGCTTCCTAGTATGGTCTTGTGTCAGTTCATCACTCTCAACATTAAAAAACATGTACCTTAATTACGCTTCTGAATTTATTTCCAGCCACTGACCTTGTTATATCTTTGTTTGATAGATGAAAGCACCCATTATTAAAGTTCACTTCATCATGTGGGTGTGTATAGGCTATGGTCAAGTCATCCTTAACCTTCTCTTTGATAAGCTAAATAAACCCAACCCTGGAATCTTTTCCTATAAGCTGCATGTTCATTAATCATTAGCCTGGTTTTCCCTCAGAAACCTCTTCTCCTGAAGCACAGCCTTTGAGGACAGCAGCCTGTGTCATCCCTGAACAGCCAGGTGGGCCCAGGAAGGAAGTGGAATAACGAGATCCATATAATCACCCTGTCTGTACCCCACTGCTCCCTTTTCCAGCTGCTCCATCCCCACAGGGCAGCTCCTCTTCCACTTTGATGGTTAAGGTGTCCTTCAGCTCTTGCTCCAATGCCTGCCATCCTCACCCTTGCTCATCCATAATTTTATGCTTTCTTCCAGGTTCTGGATCCACACAAGACACCATAGAATGCCAAGAACCCTCCCAGATGATGGAAAATGTGGTTTCCAGAAAATCTGGGGCTTGGTACATGACTGATTTCATACCCATGAGCTGATTCCCATCACAAATCAACTACCAACCACGCCAATCACCAGCCATGGGATTCCCCCCATCAGCACTTCATTAATTGAATACTCAGGTTTCCAAGCCAGCATGTTATCTGGAATTAGCAATAGTAGCTTGTTTCCCATACTTTTAGTTATATTAACTTTGTTTCCCATTGCCCTGATTTGTTATGGACATTTTGTTTGCTCACATATCAAAAGTTTGTTCACTATCCTGTACTAATTGATTTTTTTCTGCATTATGAAACAAGAATATTTATTCAATAGTCTCATCTTTACTGCACTGTTTACTGTTGTTCTACTATTGCTATCTGGAAAACAACTTGGACTGCAAATCCCTTTACTCCTAATACCTTTCAAGCTGCTTTTTCTCTTATCTCTAAACAGGTGTTTCTCTTATTCTTTGATCTACTTAATTTCAATAGTTTCAACAGAAGCTTTCAGAAAATTCCATTTTAAAAGTATTTATGGACCCTAATTTCCCCTCACTCCCACCAAGACAAACCATGTTTTGGCCTGGTCTGCTTTGTCTTTTTCCCTTGACCACTTCTGAGAGGTTCACATCGAGTGAAACATCCCTAATTCAGAAGCAACATTTATATTTTCCTGCCTAAATTCCCGCAACTGGACAGTTCATCAGGCAGAAGATATTAGAAAAACTGGCAGCCATAATCGTGTGGGTGGAGGTGAGGACATCTGCTCTTTATATCACGAGCATTGCCAACATGCTATAGACACATCCAGGTTTCTGTTCCAAAACCCCCTCAAGAATATACAGTGCGGAGTTCCAGCTCGCTGGAACCTCCTGCTTGGTTCGGGAAAATTTGGCAAGTTTTTCTCCTTCTGTAGCCTGTTCGTAATTCTCCTGGTCTTTACTACGTGGGTAAAGCGTGCCCAGATTTCATGTGCCACTCCAACATATGTTCTATGATTACATACAGGATGTACAATCACTCTTCTTTACTGCATGAGTTCAGCTGGCACCGCTCTCCGCCGCAGTCCAGCGCCGCGAGAGAGTCTTGGGGCGACGCGTGTTCGGAGCCGGTGCTACGGCTGTGGGAGCAGATGAGCGGTGGCGTTCCTCCCTCTGAATCTTTAATGTGTGCTTGTACTCCCGTCCTGCTCGCCACAGACGAGCTGACAGCCTTGAACATTGCCCAATGTGCTGTGACTGCCACGAGCTGCTGCTTCATCCCGGCGCTTGTGGCCACCTTGCCCTGAGCGCTCTTCCCAGGAACAGCCCGAGAGGAGGAGCACGAGTCACTGTGAGATCCGTTGAAGGATGGTGATGCTTTTATATTTTTCAGACTCTGGGCTGTTTCAGTGGGTGGTTCTGGGTTCATATTCAGTGTTATTCTACACAGAGCATGGAGACAAAACAATTCCTTCTCCACCTTGGCACCAAGGACAACTTTCAGCCCCAGAACAAAGCCAAGGGGGAAGGCAGAAGGCAAAGCAAGGAGGATGGAGCTGCCTAAGCTGGAGCTGGAATTGCACAATGAACTCCAAGGTGTTGATGAAGCAGAACTTCTCCAAGTGTCAGCCCTGGTGGCCGGGTGTCCATTCTGTGCCCATTTTGGGCTGCCCTTGGGTGTGTCCCAGCCGGGCTCTGGTGCTGCCCAGGTGTGCCCAGGGAGGCCTTGGAATAAATCCCCAATTTCTCCTTCTGCTCTGCCTGGGCTGTGCTCCAGATCAGCCTCCTCAAGGCATCAATGGCAACACCAGCCTCAGCCTAATTCTCACTGTGCCATCCCCATCTGGGTTCCTTTAGGAGGAATTTCTTCATGGAAAGGTTGGTCAGGCTTTGGAAGGGGATGCCCAGGGAGGTTTGGAGTTCTCATCCCCGGAGCTGTCCAAGGAAGGCCTGGATGTGGCACTCAACACTCTGAGCTTGTTACAAGGTGGGGATCAACAGAGATCAGATTTGATGGTCTTCGAGGTCTTTTCCAACCAAATTGATTCTCTGATTCATTTATGCACCAGCAGGCACATGGCTTTCCATGCCCTCAATCACAGGACACTCAAGTTTGTTTGGAGGTGCAGCACATGACATTTCTCTTGGCTGTTTCTCTTAGCAGAACCTCCATAAGCAGGAAATCATAAACTGAGTGATGGGCCAGTGATGGTAGAAACATGAACCTATCCAGAAAAAATGCTTGGAAGACCTGGAAAACCTGGCTGTTTCACAGGAGAAAAGAGGTAGTAGTAATATCCCAGATTATGTTGTGCAAGAAGAATTATTTTGTAATCTGTCAAGGATATTAAGCATTTGAACAGGCTGACCAGGGAAGTGGTGAGTCCCCATCCCTGGGGGGTTTTAAAAGCCACGTGGAGGTGGCGCCTGGGGACATGGGGCAGTGGTGGCCTTGGCAGTGCTGTGGAATGGTTGGACTCAATGGCCTTAGAGGTGTTTACCATCTTGAGTAATTCTATGATATTAAGGAAGAAAAGTCTAACTAGTGAGTGAAATCAAATCTTCATATCCCTAAAACTGGAGATATAGTTCTGGTGGATCCATCTGCTGGAACCCAACAGTATTTAAAAATCTCAGAATCGGATTTTTGTAACTCATCAAACACCTCTAAGGAGGAACAGACAAATTAATGGGAATTTTTGACCCTCAGGGAATCTGATTCCTGATGTGACAATTTGGTTGTCTCGAATACCCCACAAGGCCCTGATCATTCAGTCCTTACAGAGCTTTGAAAACCCGTCCCTTCAATGCCTAAACCAGAAGACATGAATCTCAGAGAGCACTTTATTTTTCCAGTGTCCCATCACAAATTCTTGCACAATATCCCAGAGTTAACACAAATGGGTAACTGTTCAGTTATCTTTAAAGTCCTGTGGGATTTGATAAGCAATTTCATGGAAATAATCTAAATACGCATAATAAAAAAAAAAAAAGGAAGTGATGTTCTGTTAATGCATCACTTTTATTGTGACAAGTTTTTCTTCAAATGAAAAATAAAAGTGTAAAACTTAGAATTGCAGTACTGTTAAGCACCTCCTGGGATCATTATAATAGACTGTACAATTATTACCTGAGCTGAAGTGCTTTTTTAAAAGAAAAAAAAGTAAAAAACAAAACAGCAATAAATGTAATTTCATTGCTCTACCCGATATGCAAAATCTTCCTGGCATCTATTTCCAATCTGAAATCAATTTTACATTTATTCATAATTCTGTGTGGAACCTTACTGAAAATCTTAATATAATTTCTATAGTATTTTTAAGATTTGCACTACAGTAAAGCTCGATAAAACTTTTAAATGGTTCACATCCATCATGTCACTGAAATGTTTTTTTAAAATACTTTGCTGAGGAAGGTTGAGGAAGAATAACAAAGGTATTTCAATTTGCAAGCACCTTCAGGGTTTTTTGCAGAATCAGTCCTGTTTTCACAGCTCTGCACCTCAGCTTTTCACAGGACATCATAAACTTGGGTGAACAAAGAGCCAGGTGCCCATATTTTGATTCTCCACTCTCCAGTTCTGTTGATTTCAATACAGGAATTCCAAATTTACGTAAGATTAAGGATTATCACACCTGTGGTGACAGGAACAGATCTTTGTGGGCACACAGCTTCAGTTCTCCTCAATATATTGGTCTGCATGGGTGGGGTCAAGACCATGTGATTTGGAGATGATGGAATCTATGGAGAGCCAGAAATGCTGAAATCTTTTTTGAAAAATTCCAGTGAGAATGCTTTACTCTTGGGAATGATAAGTTTATTTTTTAGCAAAAAAGAAGTTGTGACCACTTCAGTAACACTGGGTCTCTCTTCTCTGTCAAGTGGCACCAAAACCAGGCTGAGCAGTTTTTCAAGAAGACACACGAGTCTCCTGTCTCATTTGATCATTATATTTTGAAATGTACATTTTCCAAGGCAGTCGTTTTGCAAATGTCACTTGTATCAACATTTGGGTGCCATTTTTTATTATTTTATTTGTATGTAAGGATCCTACTGCCTTGAGAAAATGGGCCCTCCTAAACTGTGCATTGAAGGAAGCAGCCAAATTTGCTTTGATGTCTTTTTAGCTCTGCACTCCACATGAAAGATTATCTGGCAGGCAGTGACGGCAGTGCATTAATATATAAAATAATTAGGAAGAGCACTTAATGAAATTATGTGTGTGTTTATACATCCTAAGCCTCATGGCCACATTATCTCCACTCTCATCAAACCACAGCACTGTTACTTTGAAAAGTATCAGTAGTGACTTCCGGGCCTGACAGAAGAGTCCAGAATTCATCCAAAAAAAAAGTGAGGACATGAAAAGCCATTCAGACCTGCCTGGCTCTGCCTGCACATCAGCTGGAGGGAGATGTTCCTGCTACATGGCAGGGATTGCATAATCCTCCCCTGAGAGCACCTGAGAGTGACTTTGAAAGTTTTATTAGGTTTTTATTAGATCACGATTCCCATTTTCAGTAGCCAGCTTGTCCAGTTGCTCACAAATTATGAAAATTTGAAATACTGCACTGGAAGCCACATTAAGCTGAGGTTAAATTAAAGGCTGAAAACTCCCAGTTACTGGGAAGGATGAGGTTTCCCAGTCTGAGGGCAATAGTCAGCACTGGGTTTGTTTCACCATGAAACACGTGACATGATGTATTTTACAAGGTGCTTAACAAGAACATGATTGGGAAAAAATTGTAATCCATGGAATCAATGCTATAACCTAATATTGTTTGTTCTTAGTGCCTACTGGAGCACAGCAAGATCAATGTCAGGACAGCACTCTTCACTCCAAGTATCAATGACCTGGAAGAAGTCGTGTAAAAGGATGGGACCTGCCAATGGCTCAGCATGAGAGGAGGCTGAGCCAGGAGAAAATGCAAGCAGGACTACAACTCAAAGCAACTTGAGCTGGCCCAGAAATGGGTACGTGGAGGAGTTCAATGCAAAGAATATTGAGGCAATTCTTTGGGGGAAAAAAAATAAACCAGGCGAAAAAAATTCATATTGCAATGCTCTCTTTGTGTTGTGTCATATGAAGAAAAGTTAAAAAGCAGAGCAGAAGGATAATTAGAGATCCTTGAAATGCGCATGTAGGCAAGGAAAAATAGAAGCAAACAGGCTGGAAGAGGTTCTGGAAAGGGGCACTGGGGGGGGTTGGCAGAATTAAGTCAGTCAACAGCACAAGTCAAAAAACTCTTTGTGTTTTCAAGTGTTTGTTCACTATATTTCTGATAGGGAGCTTGTTCAGAGGCCAGCAATTGCACCTGGCCTAAGCTATTCAGCTTTGTAGAGCTGTGCCCTGGTGTCTGACCTCATATTCAGCTATCTCAAACCAATATTTCGAGAGTTTTCAGGTTACCAATGCAGGCTGCTTGCTCATATTTCCATGCATGGCTCCACTCCAGCGCCGCGTGGCCGTGACGTGAACGAGGCACAAGGCTAAATATCTGCATTAATACCTGCTCTTTTCTGCTCTGAATTAATGGCAACAATTAGAAGAGGTACAATTAGCACTGTGCAAGAACCTGCCAGCAGAGCAGGGGATGCCCCAACCTTTGCTGAGACAGATGGGCAATGGGGAGCTGCAGCTGGTCGGCACTCTTCCCAGGAAACCAGCCCAGTATCCCGAGGATTGAAGGGGCAATGCATCATCCCCAGCCCCGGAGAGAGGCCCCAGGTGACATCCGTGGCACACCACGCTCAGCAGGTCCAGCACCTGGTGCTGCATCTCCTTCCCAGCCTCGTCTCCAAAAACTCCCCCGTTCCCACACGACGTTCCCAGCCCGCTGCAGGAACAGCTGACACAGGCACCAGGGGTTCGTGTTCCTCCCTTGGAACATTAGGATTAACATTTAGGATTCCACATTTAGGATTAACACCAGGCGTGAGTGGAAATCCTTGTAAGGATTCTGTTCCTTTATCATGCTCGAGTTGCTCTCTGTGCTCACGGCTCCTCAAAGTTTGGAACCAACTTCTTGTCAGGTTTCTCTGGCTCAGAACTAAAATTACAGCCAGTGGCTCTGCCTAAATCTGGAAGATTTAATATTAATATATTGATCAGAGTATCAGAGCTCATCCAGGTTGTGCTCATATTTTCCACTGGAGGACCTAAAAAATAACGCTGTGTATTTCTTCACCACAGCTTAACCATATTTCAGGTTACTTAGTCATGTATTATTAAAAAAAAAAAAAATTAAAAAAGTGCACTTTTCTAGTGCTATTTTCAGCACTAAAAAAATCCAGTCCTGCCAGTTTTTACATTTTCAGTCCAAGCCCAAGCTTCAATAAGCTCACACAGCTCTAATGATTGTTAGTGAAAAGGTAATGGGCCATTTGAAATACAAATGAACACGAGTAGGTAAAGGTTTTTTTTTTTTTTTTCTTTAGTAGAATCAATTTACACTAGCTATTTAAAAAAATATTAAAATAAATGTAATGCCATTAAATGTAAGCTCAAAACCCATTGAGAGCATTAGTGGCCAAATCTGCCAAAAAAGTAGTCATGCCAAGAGCACAGGGCCAGATTCTGCTCTCAATTACGTTGGTGTTAAGCCAGGATAACTCTCCTAATTTCAACAGGCTTGTTCTGGAATAACACTGGGGTTAAGTGGGAGCAGGAAGGAGCTCCATTCCCAGTTAGGAACCTCTGCAGAGCCCCAGTTCACTCCCAGTGACCCAGCTCAGTTCCCACCAGCCTCAGGTATCCTGGACATTGATCCAGCATCCCCTTTTGGCAGGAGAAGGAGTGGATCCAACCTCCAGAGCAGCATTTTTGGAGGGGTCAGAAACAGAGAGTGGGGCTGTTCAGCAGGTGCCGTGTTTTGGAAAAGAAATTAATGGAGCAAACCAGTAGGAAGAGCCAACAGGAATCTGTCACTGTGGAATAATTAACAGCTGAGTCGAGGTCAAAGTTTTGAGGGCAATGAGCTAAGCAACAGAGGAAAAAAGGCAAGTTCTTTTAAAATAGTGTTTAATTTCATATTACTTGCAAAGAAAAGGAAGGAAAACCACCTAAATCATGTGTTTAATATTTATTTTAAAAATTCATCATAATATCCTGAATTCCCTGTAGTAGTCCAGAGCCTTTGTGGTGACCCCTCCCTCCTTCTATACGACAATTTCTAGAAACAGTTAAATATCATCCTAATACACTTCTAAGGGAAAAAAAGGAAAAATATTTGAGTTGGCAAAAAGCTCTGCTGAGAAGATTGGCTCCTGCATCCCAGGTGATCCAGGCAGGCAAATAACCAAACAAGGAAAAGGGGAGCAGCAAAGAGGAAAAAGAGTTTCCCTCATCTGCTCTGACTTTCATCCCTTTTGCTGGAGAAACCTCGAAAAAGTATCAGGTTTTTACATGAACTTTGAAAATTCCTCTTAGTGAATCTATTATTTGCTGTTGTTAATAAACTTCTAATTAAAGGTTTTTATTTGGAGTGCAATAAACCCCCCCAAAACAGTGTTTCCTGCTTTTCTCATCAGAATGTTATGTTTTTTTCTCTTAATTCATTTTCTTTACATCCAGTTTGTCCCTTTTTTTTTTTTCCCCACAAATCCAAACTTCCCTGACCACGGTGCCATCAGAGCTCAGCATCATTTCAGTTCTCTCCATTCAGAAGCCAAACCACATCCAATCAGTGTTTTGGATAGTAAGTTTGATAATTAATGATAAAATTTTGGATGGTAACTCAGGATATGCCAATAAAAGCAGACAGGTTAACAGGATGTGACAGCATAACAGAAAATATGACAAATCATCCCAAATCATGAGCTCTGCAAACAGCTGCAGAGAGGAAAAATGTTACAAATATTTTTATTATGATTTATTTGGGAGAAAAGTTATATAGACACATATTTATCCTTTCTTTCAGAACATGTAAATAATACAGACTATGATTTGTCACATTCCTTGATTTCATGACAGTTGCAACTGGCAACAGAAGAATAATTTTATTTTAATTATAGCTCAGTTGATTTTCTCTTTAATTACTGAAGTTAGATGACTAAGGCACCAAAATATGTAAAACACAACCTTTCCATACAGTAAACTTTCTTTAATAATAACAGGGGTATTTTTATTGTTTCCAGCCTGCAGAATATAATTTTTCAGCCATGGAAAGCAGCTACAAATTCTTAAATTGTGTATTTTTCATTTCCTTACCAAATATTTGGAAGGAGTTTTATTCTGTATGTTGCTGTAGGCACAGAGTCCTATGTAAAAGATTTAGGATTTCACAGGTTTGACGTTGGAGGGAGGGAAAATGTCTAAAGTTGCCTGTCTCAACAAGACAAAAGCCATCAGGGCTGAAAATGCAGCCCTCGGGCTCCTCCTCTGGCCTTTGCTTTGCTGCCAGCCTGGGCAAAGGAATAAATGCAGCTTTCCTTGTCTCTCTGGGGCTCTGGATTCGGGAAAACCAAACAGGAACAATGCCCAAGAACCCCTCAGCTGCAAATTATGGGGCACTTTTTTTTTTTTTTTTTCCCCGTGGCTGTGTATGACTTTAATAGAACTCGGAATGCTCCAAATTCCCTGTGTTTTGTTGTTTGGGGTTTTTTTGTTTGTTTGTTTTTTTTTTTTTAAACAAATGTTCTAGAAGCAGCTTTACCAGAGAGGAAAGAGAACATTTTGATGTTAGTTTTGCTCCCCAGTCTGTCACCACTGGAGTGGGCTTCTTGGTTGGGTCACCAGAAAATAAAATTGTTCCAAAGCTTTTCCGGGCAGGTAAGATCCCGAACGAGGCACTGGTGCCAAATAACACAGAAAGCCTGGCGCAACAATGCCTTGCAAAGAACAACATTTAGATGAGGTTATTAAATGCAGGGAGGAGGTTATGTGTGTGTAACACATTCAGGAGCACTTGGGAATTTTTGGAACCATTTTCTGCTGTCTTTTCCATGTCAGTTTTTTGAGTGACTTCAGCAGGAGTTTTACTCGCATAAAAGCTGCCAGATTCAGCTTTAGGTCTAAACATTTGGGTTGCAATGTGCCTGGAAAGCCAGAGGAATTAAGATATTTGCCCTGCTCTTGCTGCACTGGAGCTGACTCCCCAGCACCCTTGTGCTCCTTGGAAAATCCCAGCAATAGTTTATCTGAAATTAATTTGCCCGCACTGTTAAGTCAATTACCCAGAGGAACAGAGACTCGATTAAAAATCTATTTAGTTCAATAGGAAACAGTATACTTGGGATCAATTTTTTTTTCCCTCCTCCACTGCAAGGAATCTTATTGTATCCCTGTATAAATAATAAAGGTGGTGCACTCTCCTCTCCTGCTCAAGCATGACTGAGCAGATACAGCTTGTGCAGTGCTCGTGTCACGAGCACCCAGAGAGAGACAGGAGGAAGAATATCCCAAACACAACCTCCAAGCCAGGGCTTGGAATGACCCCGTGCAGGGTTGGGATGTGCCAGGCCCCTGGCTCCCTGTTTTCCAGGGGGTGGTTGTACCTGTCTCACCTAGAGAAATGTTCCTATTGTCAAGCCTACAGCAAAGTGTGTCCAGACAGATTGGTGTTCTGCTCAATGGAGCCCACATGAATCATGTATTAGTTCATTTAAAAGCACTTTGTAGACAAACATGCTCAGTCTATCAGCAGGCTCGGGGATGCAAATACTTCACTCAGTGTATATGAGCCCTGACAGGACATCTGTGATCCATGGGATTGAGAACCAGCTCCTTCCACATTAGGCAATAACAAGCAGAAAGGCTTCCACCGTCTTTTGCTCTTTTTCAGCAAAATGAAAATTTAACTTTGCCATCACGTTGGGAAAGGAGTAAACACTATCCACTGAAAACTAGCAGCAGGAAGAGGTAAATGATTTACAAGATATTCTTCAATCATTTAGCACACATTTGATTGAGGGGCTAGAGTATTCCTGAAGAAGGCAACAGTTCTCCAAGACTCTTATTCCTAAAATACCTGCTGCGTGGGACTGCTTCAGAGGTGAGGAGGCATTGCAAACATTTAGATTCAATAAATGCTAAAGACATCTTTTTGTGCACTCTCTGCTCGGCAGATGCTGTTTGCTTCCTGTAAATTAAAGCAAGCTGATGAGCATCTGCAATAGCAAAATATTGGGTGGACTCTCATTAGCAGACACAGTGTGTGGAATTAATTTCACTGAGAGAGTTGTAGGATGATTTATATATAGAAAATGTAGTTTGCAAGAGAAGCATGGAAGAGATTCAGGCATGGACGGACTTTGCCTATAAGTGGTTTCAAATTAATTTAATTTGTGAAGGAGAAGTCTGTAGTACTGTAAATACTGTAAGCACGAGTGCCAAAGTTGTATCGGTGTGAGGAATGTTGCTTTCAGCCTCTCCTCCTTGATGCTGGTGATATTAAGATATTCCTTACAGGAATGTCTTAATGAGAGTGCAAACCCTTCAATTTTATAGTGCTTTAATATTCTCCTAGCCCTGGGCTTTTCTGACTGCTAAGACAGTGTGTTTACTAACTTTATCCCCTGCTTCTTTTAATTACGTGGTCAAATCTGAGTGACTCCTACCTTCACATTAACTGACACAAGCCTCTCACCCCTCCAGAGTATGGGATGCTCATTATTTGATCCTCAGAAAATGCAGGAATTCATTTGTTCACCTGGAGTCCTAATTTTTCCTTAGCAGTAAACCAAGTCCTGGAAATAGTAACTCAGGTAATCAGAGTATTGTTACTGTTCCCAGAAAGGTAATATTTTTGAACAGCTCTGCATATTTAACAAGGAAGATGTGTTTTGAGCAATTTTTAATAAGGTAATATTTTACTTTTCCCATTTCACCCTTGCAGGAAAGTGCAGAAATCAGCTCTGGATTGAGATTGCATCCCCAGCCTTGGATCCTATAACATCCCAGAAGGCACACATGAAAAAGAAAAATCCCCCTACTTACACTGTGAATAGGTGCTAACAGCTTTAAAGAATTACCTACCAAATATTAGGTGCAATTTAAAACTACATTTAAGGCAGAAAGGGTGGTTTAAAAGTCTACACGGCCAGCTAAAAGTCAGAGGGAGAAAATGACTTGAACATATGTTGGATGAATTTCTGACTGTGTGGGAGATACACTGCTGGTGGGATAAAACATCCCCCACCTAAAAAAAAAAAAAAATTTAAAAATGGGCAGGTTCTGTACCTGCTCTGTCGTGGGCTCCATGATTCAAAACCTGGTCAAATGCTTTGAGATCATTTCCATTTGCTATAAAAAGAAGCACAACTGTGCTATCTAAGCGTTGTGGAAGATTATTTATATTGAAAGACATCCTTAGGCTAAACTATTAAATGAGGATAATGGATATGAGGCACCAAAGGCACGCGGAGGACTCGTTAGTGAATTAGTTGGGGAAACAGAGTCAGATGCTGGGCTCAGGTAGAGGCTGGGTGGGTAAATGTGCTTTTAGAAGAGCAGCAGGACCGAGGAGGGGTCACGGCATGGGAAGACCTGGAAAAAAGCAAATAAAATGATCCACACCTGCTTCCAGGGCTGGCCGAGGCTGCTCCGGTTACACGGTACAATATTTGTTCAGAATATTGTCTGTTAGATCAGTTGAAACACGTGCTGGAACTTATTAGATATTTATTAGCTTACATTTAAGCCCCAGTCTATTTTACAAGCCCGATGCCCCCTGTTTTATGTAAAAAGGATATTTCAATAGATATAATTTAAATTAGTCCGTAACTTGATAACTTGCCACCCTAATGAAACCTGCACTAATGACTGCCTTCGCTAGGCAATTCCTAATTTTAAGAACCTATTTTAAAATATTCATAACGGATCTGGTGCGGTGTTGTTTGAACTGTATTTAACAGATATCTCAACTCTGGGCTTTTCCCTGTGGTTTGTAGAAGTCACCGTCTACAGTGGCTCTTCCAGCACCTTCTTTGGTGGGTGTGGGATGGGAGAGGGGGTGGAAACTTCCCGGCAGTGGGGAGAGACCCCACACGTGTCCTTTGCATCCCAAGGGAAGGATAACTCGGCAAACACCTGAGAAAAAAATCCCAAATGAAATAGCAGCCCAAGCCACAATCAGGAATAATGCTTTTTTTACGGATTTAATCACTGTGTAAGTATCTAAAAGAAAATAATCTAACGTCTCTGCTGTCTGAAGAGCAACTCTGACATCTCGTGTTAGTCTGTGCTGACAACTGAGTGAGTCGTCAATCAAGTGACAAGTAAATGAGTTTAAAGTTACTCTGTGACTTTGTGTGGTTTGATGAGGAGGTGGAGTAGGTGAGAAGCACCTGAAAACTTGTGGGTTTTTCCTAACAGGACCTATTGCCCAACTGCCTACACAACCCCAGGAATCTGACCATCTCCTGGATCCATGCAGAGCCTGCACCTCTCCAGCCCAGCAGCACATCAGACAAGGTTTCCCACTCCTGATGGATCAGCAGGACCTCCCAGCGTGGTTCCCACCCTCCACTCCACCTCCCTGGGAAGTTTTGCTTCCTGATTAATGAAGAACCTGCCCGGGGATGTTCCAGAGGGAGGAAAGACATGCTGGGCAGCACAGGAAGCACAACCACTGCCCCTAATGCAGCCCAAACCCCCGCAAAGAGCCACCAAGCCCAAGGAGCATCTCTGTCCTTTAAGTGCTGTGCCTCCTCCTCAAGGGGCTCCTAATGCACTTCCCTCCTTCTGCCTCACTGGACACGCTCCGAGCACCCCCCAGCCACGAGCAAAAAGGGAAAGTCAATATACAAACCGTAGTGATTAATATTAAACAGGGAGTGTGCATCTAAAGACACGATTAATGTTAATGACAGAACAACAAGACAACAGCAGAGGCTGGGGACAGCAGGCACAAGAACACTTACACTTGTGGAGCAGCTGGTAACAAATGCTGAGAGCTGCTCCAAGTTGGTTGCTGCTCAGTGCTTTCACTTTGGTGGTACCTGAACAAATTTTCCTTGATACAATACTTCAGGAAAAAGTTCAGTCAGCTTGGCTCGGGTGCAAAAACTTTAGCCCCAACCCAGTGGAATGTGAAACTATTCTCCAAATGCAAATTGGTGATGTGATTAGCACTCACAAAACCAGTATTAATCATTTGAAACTTAAGTCGACAGCAGGTTGTTAGAGGGATTGTCCTGATCACCCCTGAATGTTGGGGGGCATCCCTACCCTGCTGCACGGGGACACTGAGCTGCCATCCTGCATCACCTCCTGGCAGAAGAGGTTCACACAGCAGAAGCTGGGAATCACCATCGACGAGAAAATAAAGCAACCCAAAACCTCCCTCAGTGACAATTTCCAAGAAGAAGAGAGCATCAAATGGATTTGAAACAGGCAGGAACCCAGCACACGAGCAGAGTTTGGGCCAAATGTCCTGCCAGGGGCCAGTCAGCAGGAGCCTTCTGCCAAACCCTGGTCCCTAGATCAACACCTCAGCTGTGATAAAAAGCTGCTCTTTAAATCAAAGGCAGCTCACAAAGGAAGGAAAAAAAAAAAAAAAAAGAAAAACTAAGAAAAAAAAACCCAACCCAAAGACATAAATCTGCATTGGCTTCCAGCCCAGTGTGATCTTCCAGTGTATTTCTGCTGATGCTGCTTCTGGGATGGGACAAAGGAAATGGATGACACGGAGATGGCTGTGGCAGGAAGACCACCAGGCTGCCCGTAAAGAGGGAGCAGGCAGAGCTGGAGATGACATTCTGTCATGGGCTACAAGTTCATCTCCAACTTTTTTTGCTGCAGCAGCTCAGCCAAGCCAGCTCGAGGTTTGGAAAGTGCTGAGGGATGAGGTATTTTGTACCCGTGGGTGCAGTAAAGGAGCAGGGCTGGCTTTGGCAACGTTTTAGGAAAAGAGGAAGAATCCCACCTAATGGAAGGGACCAGAATATTTTTTGTCACTTCAATTTCACCATCCATTTTTTGTTGAAAGTCACCTAAAAGCAGAGCAATGGTGGAACAGGTGTTTCTCTGAGAAATATCCTAATCAGACACACACCATGCCCAAAAGCCAAAATTCATCTTCAAAAAAAATCAGTGTGGCATCTCAGCTCTAAAAACTGTTCTGTAACTACCTCCAAATTATTTCACTTACAGGTATTTGTTTTAGCAAAGGATTATTTGATCCCATTCTGGTGTCACTCAGGACCTCAATATACCCCTCCCTGAGACATCCCTGAGAGATGGAAAAAACAAGTTACAGATGTGTGCTCCCCATCAAGGAGGACACAGTCCAAAGGATGGCCAAGTCTTTTTTCCTGTAAGAAAGAGAACAATAAAATTTGTTCACCATTTGGTTTTGGGGTTGGGTTGTTTTGTGGGGCTTTTATTTCTTTTGTCCAAGAGAATGAAAATCTGTTTGCAGTTGTAACTTTTACAGTATGTCAAGTTCTGGGTTTTTTGTTTTTTTTTTTTTTTTTTTTTTCTTTTCCCTCTTCCATAATTATTTTTACAGAGAGCTGTTCTTTCAATCAGGTCACTGAACTCTGAAAAACAAGCCTTCAAGACTGCTTTTGAAAAATTGGGCCTTCCTTTCCTTTCAATAGAAAGATTCACAACTTTCCTGTACGAGCCAAGACTCAAAAAATAACATAAATCCTTTCAGTGCTGTCTCTCTCTTTGCCTGTGTAACAGATATTTCTGCTAACATTTACTTTCGTAATTTTTCACATTATTCTAGCTCTCAGAGGTTAATATTTACCATTCATTTCGATATTCACAAACTACAGAGGTAGGATTGCAAATATCCACCCTGGGAAAAGGAGCAGCTCTGCCAGAAAATATGTTCAAGTTTCTTTGTGGAACTGTGGGAGACAACACACCACTGACAACATTTCACTGGGTTCATCTGTTCGTGTTTTCAACATCTGCACAATCAATTCCTGCAGCATAACAACTGGAATTTCCAAAGGACAACCAGATAATTACAGCAAATGAGGTTTGGTCCCTTTGAACAGTGGAGATGCACTTGGAAAAATATTATTGAAAAACAAGGTGAAGTGATATATAGAAGGGAAATCACTGAAATTATATCCCTAAACAGATCCCAAACACTCATTTTCTGGGAGGCATCTACAAATAGAGCAGACACTGAGCAGCAGCAGCAGCAGCAGCAAAATTCAACAGAGCTGCCTGCACAAGCTGACCCACTGCTGGCAATAATATCAAATCATAAATGAATTAATTTGCTTGCTGACCAAGTAGTTTGCCATATTAAAGTGCAAGTTTGCAAGACATGTATTCTATTATCCCAGACTGCACTCTTGACACTTTGCATTAGGAACATTTAGCATTCAGCCTTTGATATTTTGAACGAGAAGAGAAGAGAAGAGAGGAAAGAGGGAAGAGAAGAGAGAAGAGAAGAGAAGAGAAGCAAGTTATTGTTTTGTTTCTACCATGCAGGAAGCAATATTTGGCCCAAAAGCAGCTCCAAGTGAAGGGCAGAGTGATTCATGTGACCCAGGCTGCAGCAGCGAAGCTGTTTGCTTTGTCACCATGATCTAACGCTGGCAGTACGATGGGAGAAGCAGGAGCATTGTAACACTGCCAGGCAGCTGTGTTGGAATCCTCAAGTCAATATTGTGTGCTCTTGGTTAAAAAAAAAACAAACAAAAAAACCCCCCCAAAAAACCCACACCAAAAATAATGGGAAAAAGCAAAAGAGAAGGGATTCAGTGTATTTTGATCAGCACAAGGTAAGGCTGCAATTCAGTGGCAGCAGCAGGGAGGGAAACCACCCACAGGAAGAGCAAACTTGTTCTGTCACATCCTAGCACACAGCAGAATTCCAGCATCAGTACCAATTCCCTGAAAGCCAGGCTGCAATTGGCAGCCCACCCAGCCTTCTGGGGTGAGAGAACAATGTATGTATATATTCCTATGTATATATATATTTACAGACGGCATGAAACTAAATTTAATGAACATTCCAGGAAGGAAGGAACTTCGAGGAATAGCCAGACAATGAAATAAAGTTTTTTTACTACATGGCTGTATTTTTAAGACCTTGCAGAAAATGAACTCCTCGGTGATCACATTCCAGAGAACTTGGGAACGTTTTCCAGTATGCCATGTCGTATCCCTTAACACTGGATGGTGATTATTTTAAATCCCTGCTATAAGACACAAGTATTTGATTAAAACAAATTCCAGTCCAAATCTGGGTGTTCCTTTTTATTAGGGATTCAGGGACAGAAGGGAACAGAGTGACTACAGCCTGCTGATGTCCCAACAGCATCAACTGTGCGAAAGTTCAGCTCTTCAGGGATTCATTTGGAGTACTCACCACCACTGAAAATAGCAATAAAGAGAGTTTTGCAACGCTGTTTATCAGCCCTTACTCTGTTGGAGATGCTGAGATGAGAAGTTCATCTCATCTCCTTCATCAGAGCTGTAGTTGGCACCTGCACTGGCAATAGTTTTTCCAAGTGCCAGCAGCCTCAGAGCTGTATCCAGGTAACAAAATAAACCAGCAAATGAGGGGAAGAACACCAGAGGTCATGGAAATACAGACCCATAAAGATCCACCTTGGATTCCCATGCATACTGAAGTGACAAGGCTGAGGGGACAGGTTGATGGCTTCTCTGTGCAGCACTGAGGACAACCACATTTTCCCACTCCATTTTCTTATGGGGAACCGGGGAAATTTTGGCCAGAGCTGGCCAAAGCTTCATCTTTTCAGTCTATAAAAATTTTAAACAGTTTTCTCCCATTTCATAAATGTTGACCTTTTTTTTTTTTTTTTGTGAAGGGAGAAAATACCCTATCAGAATCTTTCCTTAAAATAAAATAGGAAAGGCTCATCCAGCCTGAAAAGCCAGGATGTGCAGCTCTTTCCATCCTAATTCCTGTGCCAGGAGTGAGGCAGCACCAGGGGATCCCTGAGCAGGAATCCTGGGAGCTGGGGTGTCACAACTGAAGGCACATCACTGCCAGGCTCAGCTCAACCCCTCCTGCACAGTGTCCCATGCTGATGTAAGGAGATGTGTGTGGTGTGAGAGCTGTGGTGGGATCCCTAAAAACTGGGAATCCCTTGGTAGGGTCCCCTGGCAATCCATGAGCTAAGCAAGCTGCCAGCTTGGTTAGAATAGAGGTTGTTCTTCTTTCCAGGGGTCAACAAGTGTTACTGCAAACTCTTTCAGCTACAAGGGAAAGAAAAAAAAAAGCAAAAATATATGAAAAACAAGATTCTCTTTGTAGCATCAGTAGAGACCACTAAAATCCACACATGCAATGCCAAGAACCAGAGCTGTGTGGTGTTCCCCCACATTCCTTTGCACAGGGATCAACCTCATTCAGGGCCAGGATTAGAATGGGCTGAGCCATACTCCAGCTTTTTCCTTCAAAAGGAATAAAATGAAGGAGTGGTGATAATCCTAGAGCTTTAGAGCACATTGGAGGCCCTGATGCTTCACCACGACCAAAACCAAAGGGAAATCTCACCCAAATCCTCCTGGCTGCAGAAGTGGCTTCTGTCAAATCCATCTGGGTGTCAAAGTGGGACAGGAACAGATATTTCACAACCCACCTGACACAAAACAGCCAAACAGGAGACCCAGATCAGGAGTTTTGCTTCTGCCATTTAACATACCCCATAACCCTGAGGACATTGTCTTAAACAAAGGCTTGAACTCGGTGTGAATTGTAATTCTCGAAGCTTTGAAACCCAGGAGAGCGAAATCCTTGCCAGAAAGATCCTGAAGGGGTAAAGAGAGAGAGAAAAAAGGAGAGAATAAACTTGATAATTATGAAAAAAATAATATGCACATCCATAGTTTTGCTAAGTTTGGGATTGACAAGAAGAATCAAAGTGGTAGCCTGAAGAGAAAATCTGTGTTTGAGGCAGGAGGTTAACTGACAAAAATTAAACTCAAGGCTGAAGACACAAAGAAGAGAGAAAACCTACAAGAAACCTCACAAGAAAAAAAAAAAAAAAGATCAGATTACTTTTTATGACCAAGAGGCAAAACTAAGGAAAATATTTCAGACATGAGAGCTGTTATTTTTGTACCTTTGAAGCAATACATAACTAGCACAAAAGACAACACGAGACAAGACAGGTAACCCAATCCTTTTAGACTTTGTGGCTACAATCTCCTCCAAGTGAGAGATTTGGTCGTACTCCTTTCTTTCCAAAAGTGAATAAATTCCAGGAATCACAACGGTGATTATTTTGATTCTTGTCTCCTTCCCAGGCTTCAAAAGTCAGAACCAAAGGACCAGAGGCCTTGAGTGCTGCAGGAAAATGTCAGATATGACCCTGAATTTTATTTGTGCATGAAGCAAAATTAATATAAATGGTATTGCTCCACCATATTCTTTTTCTTTAATAATCTCAATGTAAAATATTTTTGATTCCCACAGTCAGTCTAAAGACAAAGGGACCTGAAAATAGTGAGAAAACAGTGTCCTGTGGCTAAGGAAAAGTTGTTGTCACTTCCTTTACACTAGGATCTACAGCAATGTCCATGCCTTGAGCAACAGCAAAGGCATCCTTTAGAATAATAGAACAAAATGTGGACCCAGGTGCACTGGGATGTGCAGAGTGATCAAGTCCAAATCTTAGACTTCAAAACTCCCATTCAGTTGCTTAATCATAAAGAAATCTTGGGGTCTTCAACTCTTAAATTAATAGTTTTTGTCATTTCAAACACCAAGTTCCTATGTCTTGTCAAGGTATACCCCAGACTAAAATCCCCCATCCTGTATCTGACCTGGCACAGGCAGATGGAAAACAAGAATGGGAGGTTTACACTTTCCCAACACAGCCAAAACATCCAGCCATGGTACACAATGGCTCAGGCTTAAAAAGTTTTGCACTAATCAGGGAAGGAGAGTTTAATTTCTCTCTAACTTTCCAAGCAATTTTTTTTCATCTTTTTCAGCATAAAAGCATATTCCTTGTGCTGGCAATATTCTGCTTTATAGGGGGGAAAAGGGATATCCTTATGACTAGAAATACAAAGATACAGAGGTTTAGGAAACTTCCTTGAGGCAAAGGGGTCCCTGACCAAGCTCAAGGATCTCTTCATTTATTTTCCTGTGAGTAGCTATTGAAGAAAGTGCAGAAAAGTTACACGAGCGGAGAGCAAAACTTTGTGCTGTGATCATTATTATCACAGCAGAGAACACACAACCACCACCCACTGCTGGTCTTCCCTTCCCAGAATCCCAGAATCTCAGAATCCCAGAATCCCAGAATCAAAGAAGACCTCTGAGATCATCGAGTCCCACCTATGACTGATCATCACGTTGTCAACCAGACCAGAGTATTGAGTGACACATCCAGTTGTTCCTTAAGCACCTTCCTCTATTCTACCTGTTCTGGGAGAAGATTGCCTGGAATTCTTGATCTTAAACAAGGGTCTGAGGCTGTGAGTCTAGAGGGGGGCTCAGGGAGGCACAGGATTAGATGCCTCTGATGCTAAAGGGGGGAAATTGATGCCTTAAGTTTTAAGTTTTTCTGTTCTGCTTTGCTGTGCATCTTTTAGCTTTATATTAAGAGTTATTAGGATCTTTTCACAAGGGGAGGAAGACAAAACAATCCTATTCCAGCTGGGGAATGAGAGGACAATTTCCTCAAACTTCAGGCCCACAGGATAAACAGTGTGAAGAGAGGAGGGCGGGCAAGCCAGCAAGCAAGGAGGATGAAACTTCATAATTTGAGGCCATTCATTGGACAGTTGGTTTCTGTATACAAATGGATTAAAAACGTATAAAAATGTGAGATCTCATGCTCAAGCTCTCTTTTTCTTCCATCTTGGAGCCACCTGGGCAGAGCCACGACTGTGGCACTGGCATTGCCAGGGTGGGACCTATTGAAGGCACTTAATAAATATTCACTTTATTCTTCTTCACTCTGTCTAGCCTCTGTTCTAGCTCTTCATGGCATCACCTCTAACATCAGTGTTGATCCATATGGGCACTCAGGACCTTTGCTGTCACAGACAACCAGGGCTTTCCACGGTGCTAAATACTCCCCAGGCACTGCCAGGTGCCCAAATTAGTGCTCAGTGCTCTCCTGGGATGGTGGGAGAGGTGGCTGGGAGGTCCCTCAGTGCATCCATGCCATCGATGGATTCTGGGTTGGGAATGGCTTTGGAAGGACTCGTGTGCCCATTTCCCTGTCAGGTCAGCCTCACACAGCTGCACCCTTTGGAGTGAGGCTGAGCTGGAATTGGTGTTCCAGGCAGTAATGGGGCCACAGGCAGCGGGCCCAGACTCGCCATCAAATGAAGGGAACAACCTGGAAACACATTTATTGGGGACATCTGGCACTCAGTGTCAACGATTCACTCTGCAGAGCTGTTCCAGTGAGTTACCGCAGCCTTTGTGAAGTGAGTTTATTAACTAAAATATTTCATAATGCCACGGCCTCACTCTTCCCATAATAACAGATATTATTTTCCATGTTTAGAAACGGGAGCAGATGGCAGAAGTCCAGGGTATCACCCCCATTGCATTGCTCCCCATGTCCAAAGGTTTCAAAGCTCCTCAACCTCAGCCTGGAAAATCCAAAAGCATTGCCCAAATTTTAAGCAGGAGGAACAAAAGGTCTGTATAACAATTGGTCCAAAGTCACACTAACAAAATCAGAGCAGACACCAAATTTCATTGTTACTCTTTTGTTTTAACCTTACATCTATTATTAATTAAATAAATTCAATGTTTGATTAACCTGACATAAAATTCTGGGAATGATATGAGCTCTCCTCCATATGTGGCGCTGGAATTATCCCACCAGTTCTAGAATAATTCAGCAGTGGGGATATGAACAGAGCAGGAAGACCAAAAGGCAGTAAAAAAGCAAAAGGAAATTGGCTGCTGCTTTACCAATTTCCTGTTGGGGCTCTTCAGGCTGGATTGCTCAGGACAACCATTACAGGGAGGTTTGGAGCTCTGGAAAGCTTTTATTGACCTCTCTGTAAATACAAAATAGCCCATGAATTAAATGGGAGGGTCACTCCGAGGAAGTTCAACAGACTTGGCAGATTCTTGGGAATAAGCAAAAGCAGGGATCAAGAGGACTGATTGAAAATGTGCAGTTATTGTGCAAAGGATTTTTTCCTTGGGAGCAAGCTCCCCGGGGCTTTCTAGCCAGGATTTACAAGGCTAATGAAGGGTGTTGGTTTTCTCCTTTCCATCACAGAAAATTCAGCTAAAGACAAGCCAGAGGGACAAGCAACTGTCTTGCTGCTGAAAAGATGTTTTCCAAAGCTTTCCATCACCCTTCTTCCCCCTCATGTTTGCCCACTGTCTCACTCAATCCTGCTGGATCCCTCCTCCTGAGATGGGATTTGGAATTAGGCACCACCAAGTTCTGTTCACTTGGACACACGGTTTTCCCTGTGCTGCAAGAAGTTTCTCTAATTATGCCAGAAGTCGAGCAAAAGCATCTTTGCAAAACCCCTTGGATTCTCTCTCCCTCCTCCTTCTGTTTTATTCTTTTTCTGGTTATCATTAAACAATCAATATTTTATTCCCATTTCCTTTTATAAGGAGTTGAAACAACTTCCAGTGATTACACTTACATGAGTTCCTGTTATTATAGGAAACTCTTTTATCCATCATTGTGCAGCCTTGATTTGAAATTAACTTCTTCAATCAGTTATAAAAGTAAAAGGCATAAAGATTCTTCTACGTATCTAAATATTAAGATTTTTATTTGTTTATAAATTTCCTTCCTTTTTTTCTAACCAGTGATGACTGTAACTCCAAAGGCTTATTTGCAGGGGACCTGTGGAATTGTGGTTTGGATCTTATTCTCCTTGATAGAAATCCTAAATCAAATGAATGGAGCTCCTGCTACTTAAAGTTCCCAGCAAATTAGGATTGTGGACATTAGAGGAAAGTCTGACCATGATTAAAAAGACATCCAAGCTTTGGTCTTGAGATCTGGATGTTTTAAAGAGAAAAAAAAATTAATTGAAGAAGTTATAACTAACTTAGAAATATCTGATCTACTCATTTCATCTCAAAACCCTTTAAGAGCAGCAGAGATTGTGAGCCCTGCTGCTGGGGCTGTTGTTTTTTAATCACAAAGCCCAGTTTAGGATGTGCTGACAAACCCGGCTTGTCAGGAACGTCCTGCCCAAACCCAGCACGCCGCCTCCGAAGAAAAACACAATTATTGCACTGTGCAAACGCTCATTTATCACATTTTATTCATCCCCATGTAAAAGCCTGGGACAGGGACACGGTGTGGCTGAAATCTGTAAAACCCAGATGTGCAGGAATCGCTGCTACAGCCCAAGTGGGACTAAAACCAGAGGGGCAAAAGGGAAAAAGGATCAGCTCTCCTTTGAGTGACAATTTCCCGGCACTGATGACCTTGAAGAGTGGCCAGTGGAGGCAGAAAATGTGTCTTAGAGGAGAGAGAACCTCTTCAAAGGTAGGGAACTCATCCCCAATGTTCCCGGCTCCTCAGGTACGAAACAAAAAGCTTTAGTCAATTTGTAAAAGTGAGAAAGTCTGAGTTTCACACAGCCAGAAATTGAGGACATGTGAAAACCCATATTTATTTTAATTTAATATAAACACCTGGAAGTTTGAGAAGATCCTGCCACTGTTTCTGGAGGAAAAGATGTGTATTCAAAATTATTAATGTGCTAAGCCAATAACAGGTTTAAGAGGGAGCACTCCTGTAATACACATTCGTTTTTGTGCCATACAAAGGAGGGTTTGGGGGGAAATAAAACTAACATAATGGAAATGCAGAGATGCCCAAAGCCTCAGAAAAAAACAAGGGAATAAGGGAATATGAAAGCTGGATGCAAAAAGTTGCTTTCTCAATGCCTTCAGGCTTGACTTTATTCGTTTTGTTTTGCCAGTCATGAGTAATTTGGCTACTCGATCGTTATGCAGGATCCTTTTTAAACCCTTATGTTGACATTATGATTGCTTAAATGTCTAAAAACATGCTGATCTCTAGTGGCACACAAGACGAAAAAGAAAAAAAAAACAGAAAAAAAACCCACCCCAAAACAAAACAAAAAGCCAAACCAAAACAGAACAGGAAAATAATTTCAGGAAAATATTCAGAAGCCATCTGTAAATTGCTTCCATTTGTCATGCTTAGGAAGAGAATGCATTCTGCACATCAAATCCTTTAATCCTTGCAAATGTGATCAAATTTGTATCGCAGGAATTTTACATACACAGAAAAGCAGATTTTTAAAGTCTTCTTTTACTGAAATGAAGGACAGAGACGTTACTGGAAGAACAAAACCTGTCACGGTGTCTTCCTTCCTTCCCAAATTTTCCTAAAAATACACAACCATTTATTTATTTTCGCTTATCTCTGTTTTTTTTTCCTCGAGGATACATTCAGACTGTCCAAAAAATAAGTCTGGCAGTGAGGTGAGCTGCTTTGAGCCTCTCCCAGCAGCTCTTCTGGGTCCATGCAGACCAGAGATGTCCCCATCCCTGTGGGACCCTTCTGTGGGCTCTCAGGTCCTGCTGATGGAATTCCCTTTTAGTCCTCCAGCCCCCAATTTTTTGACCTGAAATGCCTTAATTATTACTGCAAAATGCTGAGGGAGCAGAAAGAGGAAAGCAAAGCAATGCCAAGTTGTTTGGTTTATAACTCAACTCCTCCTCCTTCTCTGTGCTGGTTTTGTAGAAAAAATTGCTTAGGAACATGGAAAATCTCTTCTCATGTCCCTCAGCACTAAAATTTAGGCTATATTTCCTCTCTCCCACACAAATCCTCCTCACACACTTAGCTCACCCTAAACAATACTGGAAAGGGTCACAGCAGAAGCCCCTAAGATTAACTCAATTCACCTAAACCTTTATCAGGGATAAAGAAGTTTTTCATTCATCTCTTTGCTAGACACCCAGTCAATAATTTAGAGAAAGATTCCTCATTTACTCCCTTCACTTAAAAGATATCAATATCAGAGTTGGGGGAAAAAATCCTGTAAAATTCAGCGCAGTCAAGTGCTGACTTTAATGTTGCCTCTTCAGAAGCTGCGGAGCTGAGTCTGGCGCACGATTCCCCAGTCTGCAAAGCACAGAGGAAAAGAACAGACAGCACTGGGACATCTTCTGGTCCTCCAGGAAAAGAGACAGGAATGAAAAGGCCGAGCTTTTACTTATGTGTTTATCAAAAGTAAGAACAAATCCTTTTTAGTTCAAGGAATTACATTGGAACACGATTGCCAGCGGTCCAGCGGCTTCTTAGCAGCGTGGTCCATGCTGGATATTTCTGAGGAAAAGGGAAAGAATTTACAATCCCCCCCCCCTCAACTTTCTGTAAAAAAAGCAAAATTCCTGAGACAAACATGATTTTTAGGAGCAGGGATCAAAAGTAAGATTTCACTGAGTGAAATTGTCACTGATGCTGATTTTTAGCCAAGACTATGTATATGTCTGATACACACACATGTGTGTTTTCACTTGGTCAGCAGAGAGTTTGAATTTCTTATGGAGACCACCAGCTTTGCTGGACAAGTTTCAGTTCTGAAAAAAAAAAAAAAAAAAAAATGGAGAGCAGTGATTTAACTCATTCTTGCCACAGTAACTTGAATGACACATTGACAAAGACCAAGGTCCATCTCCAGACACACATCCAACAACAGGACAACAACAGAGTTAACAGGTGTAGATGCAGGAAGAGCTTAGGAGAGGTTTTAATTAGTCTAACTACTGTTTTAAAGACACAGTTTTGATAAAGAGACCTGTATCTCTCTGCATAAAATCTTCTGTAAACTTAAAACCACCAGCAACATATGGGCAGCACTGGAAATTCAGCCAAGTAATGAGTGGTTCATCCTCATGGGCCTGAGCTCACACACAACATTCCCACATTTTCTAGAATGGTTTCCTAAACCTCATCTTCTAATTAAAAGCTCTAGATGAAGATTCAGAGGAGGCCATAGAGATGTTACAAGGACTAGAGCCCCTCTGCCCTGGAGCCAGGCTGGGAGAGCTGGGGGTGCTCACCTGGAGAGGAGAAGCTCCAGAGAGAGCTCAGAGCCCCTGGTAGGGCCTGAAGGGGCTCCAGGAGAGCTGGAGAGGGACTGGGGACAAGGGATGGAGGGACAGGACACAGGGAATGGCTTCCCACTGTCAGAGGGCAGGGAAGGATGGGATATTGGGAAGAATGGGGCTTGGAGCAGTCTGGAATAGTGGAAGGTGTCCCTGCCCATGGCAGGAGGTGGGTCTGGATGGGCTTTAAGAACCCTTCCAACCAAGACCTTTCCAAGATCTGAAAACAGTGGAGAAAGTTGCTGTTACCAACTTCTGGATTATGCAGCTTGGAGACAAAGGACTAAAAGATTGGTCTGTGCTGGAGGTTTTGCCACATAAATGTGTCAGGTTCAGCATTTTGGTTCTAACAAATGAAAAACCTGGGGGTAACCGATCCACCTGCAGTAGGAGCATGATTTTCATTTGGACTTCCCAGAAACTCCAGTGTAATTCATTAACTGATGTGCCATTAAAAGAGGAGCTGTAGGAGAGTGAAATAAAAGAGGGGCTGATAGATAGTGTTGCATTGATGGGTTCCGCTTGGTTGGTAACATCAAGTGGCAGAATGAGAACAGTTTTTAAGATATGATTAAATATAAATTTTATCAAAGGAGCAGTAAAACATTATGGCTTTAGGCTTTTTAAATTCCGTACACATTTTAGGATTCCAAAAATAAAGCTCCAGCTTCTTAAAATTGAATGTCTGCCTTGTATCATTTTTAAAAAGCCCCCATCTGAGCGATGCAGAATTTTTATCTGCAGGCCCAGCCCAGGAGGATTTAGAGAAGTGACAGATTGGCTGGAGGCTGAGCTCACTTGGACACAAACTGTTGGCTCCACCTTTACACCTGGAGTCCTTTGGATTTATCTGATGCCTTGGAAATGTGACCCACCCACAACATGGACTGTGCTGTCACTTGGACTGCAATCAAAGTCCAACCCTCACTTTATTCTGAATAGAAAGAGAAATAAGAAGAGACTGGCAAAGGGACAAGCTTCTCCCACACTCAGGTGTCATCACCCACAGCGGGTGGAAAAGGATTTTCTTTAGCCCAGGTCTTCAGCTTCTGCCAAGGAAATGACACCCTCTCATCACACTTTCCCTTCTGGAGCTGCTCAAGTCTCATCTGTTGCTTTTTAGGATTGTTCTGTTTAACACAGCAAAGGGCCATCCTTGATGGATCCCCACACATGGAGATCCTCCCCCCTCATGCCTCACACCCTGGGAGTGTTCCCACATTGATCCATGCAGTGGAACCAAGAGGATCCAACCTTAGGTCAAAGGTTGGGTTCAATCATCTCAGAGCTCTTTTCCAACCTTAATAATTCTACAGTTTAGGCTCATTAAAAAATATAATCCCACCTCAGTCGAGTTTCCTCTCCAAGCCTTGCTGCTCTGAGAGCCTTTCCCACTGCCTCTCTCCTCCTTCTTCCTCTCCAAATCAAACCCTCCTCTTCTCCCATTTTTGGGATCTGATTACACTTACCACCATGAGGAGATGTAATTACACTGGGGTTTAAAGAGAATATTTTGTTCTCATCCCACCCTTACTTCCCACTAAATGCACACCAGCAATCACATAGAGAAATGAAATAAACTAGATATTTAATTATTTCCCCTGATTTCTTTGGAAATGGTTGTGCAGCAGGGCTTCCTTACCATAACAATAGACCTGTGAGAGCGAGATCATCCTAATTTACATCAGTGTGTGTTCTTTAGCTATTAAAAAAAATCCCACATATTAATTAGTTCCCGCTCTAATTGTTACAAAAAATTAGTCTGAAAAAGAAAAAAGAAAATAAGGTGCAAAGCACCGTACTATTTACAAGTACCAAAACTTGAAATAAATATTCAACATGGTCTTTTCAAGTCAAATGCCTGGCCAGTTTTGAATGATAATGCAGGACAAAGTCATTTACACAGAAAAAGCTAATGATTTCTGTATTTTGCTGCTGGTAAAGAATTGAAGGATAGCTGATTTGAATCTTCCTTCAATCTCCCATCAATAAAACAGAGACAAGGCAGATTCGAAAGCTGATCTGGGAGAGTCATGTTTTTATAATTGCTTTTTACCCTCAGGCGTTTGAAATCCAGAGGGTCACGAGTGCCTGTATTAGTGCTGGAGCAGGCCAAGAGGCCCAGTCAAAACCCTGAGACACAAATTAATTTGTTTGTGGTTCTCATGTCTAATTTGGGGAAAGAGAAAATTCTTTGCCACTTTACAATGTTATGATCTAATTAAAGGGAGATACATGTGAAATATTTATGCAACCTTTAGGAAAAAAAAAAAAGACAGAGACAGAGAGAGAGAGAAAATATTTTGGCTCAGTCTCATTTGGGAAATTTGCTGAAATACGGGAATGGAAAAATTTATAAAACAAATATAGAAAAAAGGAAGGCAAAGCTTTTGTTTTGGTAAATGATATTTGCAAAATTTCAGAACATGTTAAAATTTGTTGTTTTGAACTTAAGTCACAAAATGGCAAAGAAGCAAACCACAACTCGCCAGTGCATCCACATTGCAGCCAACATTCTGCTGGAAAAAGAGCATTATAACTCTGCTAGAAAACATTGAAATCATGCTGTACTAAGGAGATACAAGAAAGAAAAGTGCTATCAAGGGATAAGCTTGTTGGAAAAACAATTCAAGTTGCTCAATATTTTGTGTTGTCCAAGTGACATTCCTTTCCCAAGCAGTGCTCCAGTGCCGTGATTTATGGAGCCAAAGCCTGTGTGTAACAGGCCAGTAGAGCCCTGAGATGTTGTTACACCAGGAATTTGTGTATTAACAGACATTAGGAAGGAATTCCTCCCTTAGAGGGTGGACAGGCCCTGGCACAGGGTGCCCAGAGCAGCTGGGGCTGCCCCTGGATCCCTGGATCCAGGTTGGACATTGGGGCTGGAGCAGCCTGGGACAGTGGGAGGGGTCCCTGCCATGGCAGGTGGGATTTAAAGTCCCTCCCACCCAAACCCATCCAAGATTCTGTGTTTCTGTGACAGAATTCCCAGATTTCTGTCCAGGAGAAGGAAGGGAAGCGCCTCTGACACTCCCCTGATGCTGCACAAGCCCCAGCAACCTTCACAGGCAGAGCTTGGGAGGGGACAAACTGGAAATTTTCCTAGAATGAAAATTCAATGCCTTTTGTGACACAATTGAATCTGCATAATTTACTTGGTTCTCCTGCCTTTTGCTGGTTTATACATTAAAAGAACATTTTCCTTCCAATAAACACCAGTTTGTTAGACAGTGGGAGGTGTTCCTGCCATGGCAGGGGTGGCACTGGGTGGTCTTCAAGGTCCTTTCGAACCCAAACCATCCTGTGAGGGAGATGCAGTCCCACCATTCCTCAGGAAAACACACAGCACAGATCTGTTAAAAGTCTCTCCATCTTTAAGTTGCTCTTTTTGTTCCACTGAGGCCAGACCTCACCATACAAAGCTGTCCTGCTACCTGAGAGCACTTCCGCATCATTCTGGAAGCCTTAAACACACTGAAATTCTCATTTTAAAATGAGCTGAGCTGTATAACAAAACTACAAACTCTCATGTCCTGAGATTCATTTATTTTTATTTTTTTTTTAGCTGGCAGAACAGGGAAAATTCTGCTCTAAAGAGGAGAAAACTCTGAGTAATGTAAACACATGAATGTTAAAACTCCACACGCTTTCCAAAGGAGAATTCCCAGCAAGGTGAAGAGATGCTGCTCTGCTTACAGGCACTTTTCCCCACACCAGGCAGCTTTCCCTTCACACTCAGTGTCATTAAAGTCCATTTGGGTGAAAACCATCACACCACGTCTTGCCTCAGCACGGCCGCTGACCCTATCCACAGGTCCCTTGTGCTGCATAAAGTGTTTGCTTCCCTGGGAAGAACTTAATGAAAATGGACAGTAAATCACTCGATTTCAAGTTTGCATTTGTTTATTTGGCATCTGATTATAACCTGCTCGTTGACCTTGTTTGATAGGTGATGGGACAAGCTCTTAGAGCACTGGCTGATAGAGACAAGCCCTGGGAACAGCAGAGGCTTTTAAAACTTTGCCAAATCAGTAACAGCCGAGGAAATATATCATCATCCCATCCTGCGACTCCTGTCCTGTAAACATGTGTGTGGCCCTTAATCACACTAATAAAAGTGCTGGAGCCAAAGGGAATACCTGAAGGAGAACGAGTTTGCAGGGCCAGGGCTTATTCCTCTAGCTTTGTCAGAGGAAGCTTGTCAAATAAACTGAAGACTGATAGCTGCTATATTTCCCCTTATTATAATCCAGAAACAACATACTTGTCTGAACAAAATAGAAATAAGTCCTCTTTGAGGCTACTCTGTTTGCCTTGACAGCAAGCCTGGGTTTTAAGCCAAGATTCCAGATTGTTTTTGTGAAAACATTTCCACTTGTCTGAAAGAGTATATGTAATGGATATGTGATAGCAGTAATGCAATGCTGAAGTAATCTCCGGAGGACGCGCTCATCTCCGGGGACCCTGCGCTGCACCGGGTACTGCACACCAGGAAAATAAAATTGGTATTCTAACAATATGGAGAGTGCCTGCGATTTGTACCTCGCAAAAAATACCAGCCCTCATTTATAATTCAGCTGTAATGTGTGCTTTTCCTTGTAGGAAGTGTTCTGCTTTCGGGAGGAAATGGAAGTGACATTTTTTGAAGGCTCTCTTCTGGCTTCGTGTGGGATCAGAGAGCGCGAGGCCGTGGCACTGCCAGACAAAGGCAGCTGGTGGGATGGGCAAGAAACCATTAAAAAAACCCCAAAACCTTCAAACCTTTAAGCTGGAAAATTGTTTCCTATGTGTCCTCCCACTCACTTTGTGTTAATTTGGAAATCCAGTGTCATAAATTCTGCTCGGACAGGAGGAATTAAGACAAGCCAAGGGAAGGGGTAGAAGTGCCCATTTTCAGGATGGTGAGGTTTGGTGGCCCTTGGAGAGGCTGTAACAACTCACCCCAGTGCTTTGTGTGAAACTCAGCATCTCTCCAAACCCCAAATTCTCCCATAGGATTTAGATCCCTGGATGAGTGGGAGCACCAGCCTCCTGGTGGGATCCTCCTGCCTCTGGTGTCTACAAAAAGAACTTGTGTGAAGCCAAGAGTGTGAAGCCAAGAAAACTGATAAAAGGGGGAACTTCCATCTCACAGGTGAAAACCACAGACAGAAGCACTGCATGGAAACTTAAATAAACTTCATTTTATTAATAAATGAGCACTGGAACAACTCATGCCATGAATTTTCCCCTCATAGAGAATATTTTACTCAACGTAATTTTGACAGAAGCTGCTGGAGTCCTGGGGCTCCAAGGAGGGACCCACAACTGCCCCTCCCCACATGCAGCCAGTTCTGACCAAAACTGTTTGAGCTACAGAAACTCCTTTGCAAACACGATTTAAAAACCCAACAGGATGACAATTTTTAAATTTCATGGGCACTGCCAGTTTTATTCTACTCGTCGTATTTAATCTCAACAGCTCAACCAGAGACGTGAGAGGACAGGTACAAATACCCAGCAGGCCAGTTGGTACTGACAGAATAAAAGGGCTACACCAGCCAGCAAAATAAAAATTGCAGCAAAACCCGAATTTTACAGGAGAATGACAGGAGGTAACATTGTAATGTATCTCATTCCAGTGCATCCAAACAGCATAACATTATTTTCCAGGGGAGTTAATGGGGTTCCCAAATATGCACAGCTGAGGGCAGAATCTGGCCCTGAAGTTAACTATTTGAGCAATGCAAATTTTAAATTTAAGACATGTAGCAAAGGTAAGCCTAAGTGTTCAGTCATTTTACCCAATCCTGGCACAAGAAAAAGAATTCAATTTTAGAATCTGTCTGTAATTCCAAAAGGGGGAGAAAACAGTCTAAAATATATTCCTTGAAGAGAGATGCAAGTTTCTCATTTATATTCGATCTCGGATGAGATTTGGTAAATGCAGACCCTTCCACAAACTGAATATTATAGTGAGGCCGTAACATTTTAGTAACACGAATTCATAAGGTGACCCTGGAGACCAACAATAAAACAAAATTCTGTAATAGACTTAAATAACAAAAAGGGTTCGGTGTTTCTGTTGTCTCCCCAAATATGTTTCACTCTGCAGAGTTTTTCTAGGGGAACATTTTGGCCTGTAAAAAATAAAACACATTTTCAATCAGCCGAAATCATGAAGCTATTCTTGATAGCTGTACATTAGCTTTTTACAGCTGTCTTGGTTTTTATACTGTCTCTCACAGAGCGGATTTCCCCCTCCCCATACCTATAAAAGGTAGGTAAATTAAACAAATTATGAACTATGCAGTGGTTGAATACTTTGTAAAATTGTAGAACCAGCTTTTCAAAACCTTTAATGCTCCATCTCCCAGAGGTGAAATGCCAGCCTCCATTCGGGTCTCTTTCAGTTGCCCTTGCCACTTCAAAATGTGTCTGGAAACAGCTCTGCAGATGGCCTCGTATGTTTTACAGGAAATATTACTTAAACATTGGAAAGGATCGAATTTCTCCTGTTAGGAATTACAAATCTGGATTTCATTTTCTCTCTTTCCACCCCCCTCTCCCCACTTCCCACCCCCAAACCATGGGAAAAAAATGTGATTGTTGCATATGACACTAAGGAAGTACTTGGGATTTTTGGGTTTTTTATTTAATATGCCACTTGTATTGGAAAATAAGGAATAAATCTTGGAAATGCAACCAGGTAAAATAAGTCCTTTTCTTCATATAAAATAGTAGCTAATCGAAAAGATTTCCCAGAAGCATCAAAGCTTTTTATATACGACGATCTGGAAAACATATTGTGTAGGACTTCTATTTTTGCTCTTATTCTTATGAATGTAAAAGAATAATAAACTTTTCTTTCAGCTTCTCAGGGAGAGTTTCTTAACATTTGAGGCATTTCTTACATATTGACCTTGGTTTATGTATTCTGCAAAGATTCATTAAGCTTAGGGGGGTTCTATTGTCAGGAAAATGGTTAGCATTAGTAAAACACACAATTAAAATAGTAGCAGGTGATGTCAGTTTTAGTAGAGTTGACATTAATGACCTGTTCATAAGGGGCAATTTCCACACTAATGTCATGTTCTTTAAATGGAAATAGCCAGGAATACACATTTTCCATGTAAAATAACCCTTTTTGTAATTCATTAAATTCCCTTTCCCCCTATATTTAAGTAGACACCTTTCCAAGAGGGAGTAGAATTCCAAATAAAGACATAGGAAATTAAAATCAGGGTTCCCACAACCAGTCTATTTAATATTCATATTCAGGAAAAGATCCATAAACTCTTTTTCTTCTCTTTTATTAACAAAGGAAGTAAACTCCCCTTGACAGTCTACTTTTCCCAGCCGTGTTCCAGAGGCAGTGAGCGACAACTGCCTTTGTTTCGGGATAGAATTAAATATCCTTGTACAGGAGCAGGGCAGGGACCCATGTGGGAGGAGATTTCTGCTGTGCCCCACCTGGGGTAACCCATCCCTTTACCTGGATAGAGGTGGGATTTCATACAATCCTAGAAGAGTTTGGCTTGGGAGGGACCTTAAAATCATCCAGTTCCACCCTGCCACGGGCAGGGACATTTTCCACTATCCCAGGTTGTTCCAAGCCCTGTCCAACCTATCCTTGGACACTTCCAGGGATCCAGGGGCATCCACAGCTGGTCACCAAGTGTGACCAGGGAGGCTGTCCCCAGTTCTCTCCATGGATGGTTGGATGCAGGGAAAAACAGGCAGAAAGGGCAGGTGTCCAGTGCCCTGAAAGGCCACTTCTCCTTCACCATCTCCTTCCAACACTTCCATATCCTGCTTGGCCATCTCAGAGAACCGCAGAATCACCTAGGTTGGAAAAGGCCTCTAAGATCATCAGGTTCCACAATGAGTCACTAAACCGTGTCCCCAGGTGCCACATCCACATGCCTTTTGAACACTTTCAGGGATGGTGACTCCACCACTGCCCTGGCAGCCTGTTCTAATGCTTGAAACCACACTTTCAGAGAAGAAATTTGGACCATTCCACTCTAGAGGCTCACCCAGGACATCCCTACTTAAGGAGCTCTCCACCACCATATTTTCTGGTGTTGCTTTGCCATGTTCACTCTTTAGAGAGGAAAAGAAGGACAAGGCTGAGCTGCTCTGACTGTGCACTTGTGTCCTCTGACACTGGACACCTCTCAGTCCCTGAGCTCCACGCAGCACCGCCGGGCTCGGCAGATGCAGAGGCAGTGGCAGATGCCATTCCAGCCCCCAAGCTGGCGTCACGGGCCAAATCAAACACTTCACCAGAAAAACAGGATCAGTTGTCTCCAGCTCCCCATCCCCTTCTTCTCACACCCCTCTCCTCCGCTGGAAAAATGTTTTCTTTATTCAAGTCCGCGTTATTGTCATGGTAATTACTTCAAGGAAACCAGCTCCAGTCTAGGACTGGCTGTCTGTCCGTGGCAGAGATCTGCCAAATAATTTGGCACCGCTCACTCTAATTGGCAGCCTCTGATGAAGAGACACCAAGCCTGAAATGGGGTTGCTGTGGGTCATCCTCGGAGTGCGCTGGAATTTGGCAGCCCGGGTGGAAGCGGCAGCACACAGTGGCTCGTTGCCCTGGATCTGGCTCCAGCCGCCAGCCGATGCTCAGGCTTTCATGTCACAGCTCTTTTCCTTCTCCTTTCCCCCCGAAAAAGAAGGGAAAAAAAAAAAAAAAAACCCAAGAAAAAACCCCACAAAAACCCCACCGAGTGAATTAAGGATAGAGTTTCACCCTTAACTTTGAATCTCTTTGCTTTTGTGCGTGTCGCAACCTTAACACCGTTTTCTGCACTTAATTGTAAATCTCAGGGCTGCTGATGAAGCAAGAATAAAAATTATAGCGCAATCAGGAGGGGCGGGAAAGGAAAATGGATTTTACAAGTGCACACTTTTAAGAAAAGAAGCCGACCTGAAGCATAAATAAAAGTAAGCCCCAGGGACCACACCTCTGGCATTAACTGTCTCGGCACCAAGGGCCATTATGGTACAAATTTAGGGTCAGCTAAAGAGCATTTCTATGGCAGCTGAATATTCAGAGCTGTAAAGCAGCCGTCAATATCAGAGCAGTTCAAACACTGCTGCAAGCCAGCACCAAGAGGAGGAGGGCCAAGCCCTGCCCTATTAGCTTCCCCCACACTCTTTAAAGTGTTTGACAAGGGAAGAGGAGGTGAGGAGAGGTCACCCTAATCAATGAGTTCCTCATCTCCCCCTCGTCCTCACCCGGCTGTCCCCACTGGGCTGGGAGAGAAGGCTGTGGGTGGGAGTGTGAGGACTGAGATGGTCAGAGTGAGATCACAGTGGGCAGAATCCATGAAACCAAACCTTTTACCTGTGTTGGCTCATCCCATCCCATTTCTTCCTCTACTGGGGACCTCTTCTCCTTGAAACTGAGATCCCTGGGCATGTGCTGGCTGCTGTTTCACTTCAGGACAAGGGAGATATAAAAGCCGATCCTGCCAGCGAGATGAATTTTGGGATTTAAAGCGCATGATGTAATGAGATCTTTCAGAAGGTGATGATTTCATCCGTTTTGTCTAGACTTTTTACTATGGTCACAGTAATCGGAGGCAGAGAGGGATGAAAAAAAAATCACCAACACAGTCGGCGTTACGGAGCCAGCTGCCAGAGAGGAGCCGCGGTGGGGATGGCTCAGGCAGCCTGGCATCAGGAACGCTGCTCTGCCTGGCACTGCTGACAATGGGAAATGCTTTCTCCCCATTTTTCCTCAAAGAAAAAAAGGATGGAAAACCACCCTGAGCACAGCAAATGTCGAGATGCCTTGTTAGAAAAAAAGATTTACAGGCAGACGCCGTGGTTCGCAATTCCAGTTTTAAAAATCGTGGCGTAGATTTTCTCTGTTTCTCCAGTCGGATCAGCATGAAAGGCAATTGCCTCATTTAACCAACCAGTTCATCTTTTCCCCGTAAGCTGTATTATTTAAAACAAAACAGGCCCCCAAAAAAGCCAAAAGGAGCAAGATTCCCAGTACAGAACATGATTATGAATAGGCTGTGTGGGAAAATGCAAATCCCATGTAAATATTTATGTGCAAAATTCAACAGAAATAAAATGATTTCTCAGCAAAACAAAAAAAAAATAGAAAATACACATTAAACCCTTATCCATTTTGGAATATTTTGTCATTAAATAATAAAAAAAAAATCTCCGCTTTGTAATTGTTACATCTTTCCCAAGCTCTTTCCTTTCTCTTGAATAAGAAAAAATGCTAATCTGCCTCATTAATAATAATAGAATGCAATTTTGGAATAGGCTCTAATAATGATTATTAGTTCCTCTGTGGTTTTTGTTATTCTGGTATTAACATGGGGTCAGGATTAGCAAGCCTTTAAATTTTTAAAATATGTTTACAATTTCCCAACACGCTCCCACGCAGAGCCGGGGCCGAGGCCGAACGCCACCCATCCCCTGCCAATGTCTCCATCCTTGGGAGAGGCTTGGGGAAGCCTGGGCAGGAGAAGCCACCTCGGCGTGTCCCTCCTGCTCTCAGCCATCCGCCTGGCACAGCCCCTCGCTGGCTCAGCTGGGAATGCGCTAAGGATCTCGCTTTCATGGGCAAACACATCTTCACCTGCCCTCCAAATCCCTCTCTGCTCCTTCCTTCCCAGCCCTCCCAGCTGAGCTATGTTAATCAGGTGGGGGACACAAGGTAACATTGAAGTAATTCAGCCAATTAGGCCCTGAATTGTTTGCATCCAACAGCATTTTGTATTTCTGCAAATGTGTGAAATGCAAAATGTGCCCTGCAGCAAAAACGACAGCAGCCATGTACTGGCGGCATGTCAACAGATCCTCGGAACGGCTGACGGCTGATCCTGATGCATACATATGTTTGGGAGAGTGTGGACTTTTTTATGTCTGTGCTTCTCCGGCGAGAGGAGCCGGAGCTGGGGGTCTTGGTGGCAGATGGGCAGGGGTAACAGGGATTGGCTAATCCCAAATCTGCATTCGCTTCTTCACGTAGCAACTGGGGAAAGATGGAGCCAGCTGTCAAATGGAAGACTTTCATGGTCCCCTGCACACAACAGCTGCACAGGCCCTGCCTGCTTGGTTCTAAATTATTAAACATCTTTTTAGTTTGTTCCAGCTGCAGGCATCAGTGTGTTTATGCAGCCTTTGTGCATTTTACATATGATTCCTTCTCCCCTCCTCTCATCAAAATGCTGTTTGTAAAAGTCATTATCCCATCTGTGCCCCAGTTTGGCCAAACAGCCTAAGACAAATCCGATGCTATTCTCCTTCCAGGACAATTTGGGAGTTGAAGATGATTGCAGTGACTTGAGACTTTAGGGGTTTGGTGCTTTTGCTTGCTTTCACTCCACCACCTGTAAGTGGTGGTGTCATCTCAGCAGCTTAAGGGTACGCACATGTAATAAGGATCTTTGCAAGTAAGATTTTATCCTTGGAAACACGGCTTTAGGAAAAAAAAAAAAAAAAACAACAAAAAACCCCCAACCCTGTGCCTATCTGTCTATAAGGATTTTTCTGAGCATTTTCATTGGGGAGGGGTGATGGGAGAACCTGCTTTAAATAATCTCTCACTGGCAGCTCTCTTCCCTGAAGATTTCAGCAACAATAATACTGTTATTATTTTCAGGAGACATGAATATTCACAGACTAGGTATAAACCTACCCTGCTTAAATGGGATAGCTCTGTGAGAAAGCCAGTGACTCCTAACTCCTGGACTACAGCAAAAAATGTCTGTGAAGTAATAATGTAATAAACACGCCACTGGCAGTACAAAACATGACCTGATGTATTAATTATATTCCAGAACAAAAAATGGCTTGTTTAAAACGACTGCTTCCTGCAGGATATTCTGGTTACAGCCAGATTCCTGCACAAAGCAGGTCCCGCTCCCTCCCATGATGATCCAAGCCCCCACCAGCGCCAGACGCTTTGCTGCAGACGTTTATTAACCCTTCGGTCCTGATACTTTTGGAGCTCTGAACTTGGCACATGGGTTTGTTCAATGTATAGAACTATATATTAATTTGGGAGGAGGAGGGAGGGGAGGGAATTAATCCCCTATCTGCTCTGGCTGTCCCCCTGAGCCCTCCTTGGCTGGGAGGAGCAGCGAGGGGCTGAGTGGTGCTGCCAGGGCTTGGCTGAAAATGCAGTGAGGGGATGGATGAGCATGGGGAGCAGGGATGGAAATGCTCCCCTGCCACCACCACACCTCGGGGCCTGCCTGAAACTGGGGCAGGATCCAACCCCCTGTGCCCTCTTCCCTCTCCCAGGCTTGGGCTAGACTCCAGCGCTGGAGAGACCTTGCCTTGGAAAGGCCATTGCCTCAATCAGCATTTGAATGACATTCCTAACCTTTTCCTTAAGTTCATTAATCCCTTTGTGTTTTCCAGCTCTAAGACCCTAAGTCAGGATATCATGTAAGCATAAATTTGAAGTTTATGATAGGATTTATGTTTAAATAAGAGCATCTGTTTAAATACCTTGTGAATCAAGGCTCTGGACTGAATTTATGGTCATCTGTGTGGGGAGAGATTGGGGAGGCTTTAAAAAACAGCGGTCAAAATCGATTCCAACCCACAAATCTTGGATCTTTGGAGGAACGCACTTGTGTTAGGAGAGTCCTCTCTAGAAATGTTTGCTGATTGACCCCATGCTCTGAGGTGAGCAAGGCCCATAGCTGTGGGAAGGGATTGAAAGCCTGAAGGAGATATTTCCATAAATACCTTTATAGATTTGGACCTGCAGCATCGTGGCTAAACTAGCGCCAAGCCATCACCTGAATCTGCATGGGGAGAGGTGGGAGTCCTCCAGGAACAGCTGGTCTTAGTGGCTGCCTCTGTAGGGTTCGGCAGAGTGTAAAACCCTCCCAGAAAAACTGCCCTCAAAATACCTCCAGTCAGCTTCAGCTTGGATGAACCTCAGGATCAGCACAACACATGCTTCTAGTAAAGATGCTGCACAAATCTGTCCATACTCCCTTGGGATTCCTTGAAAGGACTCCCTCACGAGCATCAGAAGAGTTTATTCCAAAAAAACCAACTTTTGAACCTGACATGAGAGAAGGTGCCTTTGCTAAGTGTTCCTTTGGAAGAACAGGAACATCTTAGGTGTTCTGAGAGGCTGGTCTCTTTTCAGGCTGGGTTGGGATGTGCTGAGTGCATCTCCCACACCAGAACCAAGGATCTCCACAGGCTCTTTGTCCCAAATCCTCATCAGCTGCAAAATCTCGTGTGCACAAAGCTCAGGTTGGAAACGCCTTAACGAAGCACTAAGCATTTATTGAACTTCACTTCCTTTAACTGCAGCTGGTGAAAGCTTTCCTTTATCGCCCAGCCCCAGAGGACAGTGGCGAACCCAAAATTTCCATGAATGTAAATTCCAGCTTCAGCTAATTTTGATGACAATGACTTCTCTTCTTTATGAGGTGCATAATGAGCCGGACCACGGGCTCGCCAAAAGCCATGACAAGCTCCAAGCATGCCCCAGTGGCTCCCAGTGCTTTCTGTACCCAAGGTTTAAACGGAGAGTGCCTCCAGCCAGCGCACATGAAGAACCGAGCTCGGCGATAGACAAATGACTCTTTTGTTTTACATTCTTTTTTAATTAGCCTCTTTTTAATGACCTGAGTTAATAAGTGTCAAAAGGTGCAAAACACAGCATGACTTCATTTTTAAAAGAGAGCATTTGCCTTTAATCTCATAAGTAAAGCAAGTGCCCTCTTTAAATATCAGCTTCAAATCCAGATATTATATTGTAGGGGATAACAGTTTGCTGTGTACCGTGTATTCCCTCTCCTGCTCAGGCAGCTCAGTTGCTTCAAACCTGACTTACAAACCCACCTGGCGATGATCATCCTCTCTATTTCACCAGCATCTCTCTGAATTTAAATGTTATTTCAGCTCCAGCTTGCCAAAGCATTGATTAAAAAAATATTTGAAAGCCTATCTGTTTCCTAAAGTTCCCACATCAAGATTGAGACCTGGAGACAAAATTATTTTAAGAAGAGAAAAACCATCAACTGCAACTAAAAGGGAATAAAGGACCCTGCTGAGAGCAGTAGGATTCCTTTTTTAATTTGCCATGAATTTAGAAATAAGGTTATTTTACTTTTTATGCCTTTATATTTTCCCATGGGCAGCTCATCCCAAAGAACTGGACAAAATTCCTCCAGGTGCCACATTCCTCCTGTTTTCCCAGAAACCTCCCCTGTGCCTTTCCTCCTAGGATTTTTGTCTCCTCCAACTTGTTATTTTAAAAAGACTTTCGAACACAAAGCTGAATTAGCAGTTTCCCAGTGAAACTTAGCAAAAACTGCACATTATTTGTAATTTGTTTTGTCTCCAATAATTATTGAATGTAGACGGATGAGGATTTGCTGTGCAGGAAGCTGCTCATGCCTGGTGAGAGGATGTGCCACTTTTAGATATTATGGCATGAGAAAACCATTCCCTGCATCCCAAAAAACCCTTTTGTGAAATCCAGAGTGCCAGGGCAGGGCAAACACTGAGCTGGCACCTTCCATGGGCATTGTTCCATCCCAGTGCTGCCCCAGGATTTTCTCCAAAGGAGGCTGCTAATCATCCTACCACATTTCATGTTGATTTTGCAATACAGATGTATTTCCACCAGAGATTACTAAGACATCAGAAAAGTCCTTTTCAGCCCTAGCCATGGATAGGCAGCAACCCCAAACTGAAAAACCTCCAAATTTCGGGGTGGCTCCAAAGTGGTGTTGGAACTGGGTTTGTGGTTCAGCCTCCAAAGCAGGGGCAGGATTTAAATCCCCACTTCCCAGGGCGAAAACGCAGGAGAGTAATTCACAGAGTCACTCAACTTCTTTATAATATTGATCTTTTCCTGCAGCTAACAAAGAGAAAATTGTCTAAATGCTACAGTACATCTACACAGGAACATAGAGATCATAAAATAACACAAGCACTTTACAACCACTCTCTGCAGAGCTGCCTCAGCTTCTTCTCTCTACCAAGAAATCAGAATTTTGGTGATTCTTATTGCAGATCCATCCCCATGTCACATGTATTCCAAACACTTGAAAATAATCAGAAACACACCGTGGGAGATGGAGTTTGTGTCTTTCTGTTTTTAAGACAATCACTTTTTTTTTTTTCTGACAGAGCTGAATATTCCTGACTTTACTGGGCCGGGGTCATTAAGTGAGAAGGTAAACTACAATAATAAAATTATCAACAGAGCTTTTGACAAGCAGTCATGTGCTTGTAAATGAAATTTATTTAGGTGCCACTCAAAACATTGTAATTAAGAGGTACAGAATGTATTACCAGATGGTTCCTGTTTAGTATCTATTTCCTTTAGAGAACAAGGTGATTAGAGAGAGCACTAACTTGTAACTGAGCACCAAACACCCCACAGGCCTGATCCAGCGCCTGTTGGAGTCAATTAAAAACTCCACTTGACTTCCATGCCACAAAAATCAGGTCCACCCTCTATTTATTTCCACAAGCACAATATTTTTGGGGGTTTTCTTTGCCCCCGAGAAACTTTTTTTGCAATTTAGCAAATCACTGACACATATCAGTGGATGACATTGGCTGGTCAGGACAGTGACATATTTGCCAATCTTAAATACATCTAATTAAGAGCTTTAATCAGATTCGCCTACATTTAAATAATTAAAAGGTGGCAACAAAAAGGACCTTTGAGTTTCAAGCAGGACATAGAAGTGTCGATATCCCCTTGAACATCAGTGATTCAGAGGAAAGAGATCTTTTATATACATGAAATAAACTCCATCAGCCAAAGAGAGACTTTGTTGCTCTGTTCTTTTCTACTCTTTTGCACATAATCTCCATTAATCATTATTTAGCTCTGTAATGTCACCAGTGTCTTGATTTTAGGTGCACAGGACTGGGATTTCCAAAATGAAGAAAATGGTTAAAAGTACACTGGGAAAACATAAATTATTTTTAAACAGAAAATATTTTCTAACGGAAAAATCTTTTCAGCAAAACAATTTATTTTAATGCAGTTTCCTGGAGGGGATCATTCAGCCCTTGCAACTCTGAGCAATCCCACTGAAGCCTCTTGCACTTCTCATGTGGAAAAAAAAAATGGAAAATTCAGTTCAAAAACAATCTCAGCCTTGCAAGGTGGCTATGAAATCCATCAGCTGCACTCTTTTCATAGAATCATGGAATCATTGGATGTTTGCATTGGAAGGGACCTTGAGGACCATCCAGTTCCAATCCCCTGCCACGGGGTTAGATTTGGAAGCAGTTTTGAATTACTTTAAATCAATGTTTTGTTTTCAAAAACAGCTGAAAGAAAGATCTCAGTCGTTAGCAGCAGTGTGCCAAGCTGGGATACTGAAGACTAATTTTTGCCCCTCTTAAGAAGTCAGATTCAAAAATACAACAAACTCTATTTTATGATAATCCGTCACCAAGTATATCCTTTTCCTACTGGATTTTCTCACCTGACGTGGCTTGTCAGTGAGGTGGGTCTCCAGTTTCTGCAGGAGGATCAGAAGAGCAGCAGCAATGCTATTTCCAAAAAAACCAACAAACTAACACTGCTGAGCTTTTAATTTAGAGGAAAATGTTGTATTTGTTAGGTACAAGCACAAGAAATGAAAAAAAAAAAAAAAGCATAACTGTGTTTGTATATATAAGGACAGAGAGGCAAATCGGGGTCTTAATTATGTCAACCTACAAACCAGGCCATGTAAACCACATTTTTTAATTCTACACATTCACTTAAACTTAGACAAAACCCAGCAGTTTGGGGGAGAATCTGTCCTGTGCAGTGTTTTGAGTCCCATCAAGTTTCAATTAGTTGTCCTCATTCCATCAAACTAAATTTAGTCCAGGCATATCAGTTGCGAGTTGTAAACTTTCTTCTTTTGCTTCAAATGAACCACATCACGTAATAACTTCTTTTTTCTTTTAGGGAAATAGAACTGTCCTAGGAATTTAGATTTTCCAAAGGCAGTTTTGATACAGACTACATTTCCTATTTATTTGTCAGGATAATACCAGGAGTCCTGGTCTGTGCCAGACATGGAAATGGCAGAATTTTACAATACAGCACAGGGCAAGGCAGAAGCCACCCAGAACCAAATATTTTATGTATTCAAGGATAATTTTTAAGTTTTACCAGTCCACTATCACACCACCACACATTTATAATTAACTCAAGGCTTTCTTTCCTCCACATCAAGCACCCAGAGCTTTCAAAAATCAGTTTTTCTCCTTAAGCTGCACAAACTCGAATATCCGGCCCTGACGATCCTCTCTGTATTCCAAGCACTTTTCCCCCTCTGCCACAAATTTATGACGATTATTTTGCAAATTGCCAATCCAGAATCGTATCAGCTCGTGCCTGCTTTTCAATCCAGCTTGCATTAATTAAACAGCCTGGCCGACGCTGCCTCGTAAACAAACAAAGTGCGATTTCCAGAAGCCGCGGCGCAAACTCTTTTCTGGAGACCCCTTATTAAGCTGCAGGTTTCTGTTTCATTTGCCTGCCTTTCACTTTAAAGCAGGCAGCAGCCACTGAGAACACAATAATGAAAGAGGTCATGGAGCACCAGTTGTGCATGAAAGATGCGAAAATTTACTGCAAATGAGACAAGAGCAGTAAATTCATTTTTATTCAAATTACTGTCATCATACATTACCACTTCTCCTGTAAACATTGTGCTTCAGACAGTGTGACAGCATATTATTATTTGCGAGATTATACTATTATTAAGCTATTAACATGTCACCTCCTGCTTGAAACAATGACTCAGCTTGGTACTGCATAATAGGACAAGTTAGGGAGACAAGCCGAGGTGACAGAGAGGTTAGTTGTAAGAAGGGAGGCCATGCATAGAGTGACAGCTGGCACTTAAAGGCTAACATTTATTCAAAAGAGCCCCCATAATGAGGATGAGAGTGGCTTTTATTTACATATCGGACCCATCCACTTCCCATGAACTAATTCCTTTTCTTTCTGTCCACACAAGACACCCCTGGGCTCCTGGAATGGGCACTGAGGAGCCACTTTTCCCTCAAGCTGGAAAAAGTTGGGGAGTGAAGTTGTGGGGACGATGGCCACACTCATGTGGGGAGATCAGCGGTGCTGCTGCCCTCTCCTTTCCATCCAGTGGGAAGTTTTCCTCGAGGTTTTATCCCCAGGATGCTGAGAGGTTGCTAACAATTAAAATTTCATCGTTTCTAGGCTTCAAAGGCGTCCAGTGCAGGGTGGCAGCACAAAGCTGCAGTGACGAGAGGGTGATTTGCTGCCTTGTGCTGCCTTTGCTGTCCCTGCCAGCTCTGCAGTGGGACTGTGCCCCTCTACCACTCCCCACAGCTCTTCCTCCATATTTCCAGGAGTTTTAGGGGTCTCAGGTAACTGTGTGACTCTCTCAACAGGGCTGCACCAGCCCTGCAAACATTCAAGGGGCTTTCTTTGCAGCCCTAAGTGAGAGATATCTACTCTGCCTCATGCTCTGCTTTATTTCCCTTCCACTTGGATTTGCCCTCCTTTCCCGACCTGTTCTTGATGAAGTTGAAACCTGTTTATGTAAATATTCTTTGCCAAGGCTTTGCAGCAATCTTGGGGGGAAAAGAGTGTCATTTTGTGAAGCCAAGTAAACACCAAGCTTTGTTCTAAATTAGTTGGGGAAGTGTCTCGTGAAGTAGAACAAACAGAGAGAGACATCAGCGAGTTACTAATGATCCCTTGTCAGGCGAGCAGAGAAGCTGCACACACACAAGGTTTCCAGGACTCCGAGGCTGGCATTCCCACATGTGGGATGCAGTGAAAGCCACGATGCAAATGACACTCCCTAGGCACAGCTCATGCCAGTGCTGTTCCAGTGCAACCCCAGGCCGGAGGGAGGCAACTTTGATATCAGTCTTGAAAGCTTAGGCAAGAGTTACTGATTTGGGTTGGAAGGGAACTTAAAGCTCACCCCATTCCACTCCCTGTCATGGGCAGGAACATCTTCCACTGTCCCAGGCTGGTCCCTGTCCAGCCTGGTCTTGGACACTTCCAGGGATCCAGGGGTAGCTGCAACTCCTCAGCCAGGATCACAGGGAACGAAAAATTTCTGCCTAACAGGATCACAGGGAATGAAAAATTGCTGCCTAATATCTTTATATTCTCCTTTCTCTACTTTGTTTTCTCTCTTTTTAAGCTTTTCTGGTTTTAATCTGTCTCTTGTTCCTATAGAGTAAGACACAGGGAGGAAGCATCACCTTAGGGCAGTGGCCCTGTGTATCTGCTCTACCTGAGCAGAGCACATCCTCCCTTTGCCCCGCCTTGTGCTCCTCAGTTTCTGAACTCCTCTGTAGCACATCAGCATTGTTAAAATCACTCCAAACCCTCCTTTTGGGGTAAAATAGAAGGTCAACCCTTGCCCCTGCTACTGCAGCACATTTTGCAAGGTGCCCTCCCACTCTGCAGAGTGTCTGAGGCCAAGTGTTCCCCTTCCCTGGAATCTGCATGGATTAAAGCCATGTAATAAAAACAACCAAAAATGGAAGTTTAGACAGCCTGAGCTAGGTGTGCCTCAGTATTTCCAGTTTCCAGGGTGTTTGCATGAAACTGGACTGGATGAGACTCTTTGGGTCTTCCCACCCAGGCCCTTTCCAGTGCAGACAACATGTCCTCTAATCCTCTGTCATCAGGCTCTGCTTTAGGAGCCGTTAGTGGTTTTTCACATCGTTACCCACATATGGAGTCTGCTCAACAGCCTCACTGCTTTGATATCAGAAACCTTCTCCTAAATTTCCAACCTCCTTGGAGGTGCAGGTAGCTGGTGCTCAGATGTTGCAGGGCTTTCTTTTCTCCCAGAGCCCCTTTTTCCCTCTCACTTGAGCACCATAATCGTACAATTTACCATCAGTAGTCTCAATTTCACCTCTCACTTCTCATAAACAAGAGGTTTTCTTTTAGTAAATATGCATTTATTTGCCAACACAGCTTTCCCTGTGGTCACGTCACCCCCATCCATCAGTTTGTTTTTTCAATCTGCCTCGACATGTCTTGTCTCTCCCTGCCATGGACTGTCCTGAACTGTCAGGATCTCCTGACCCTGCTGGTGAAAATGTCCTCGCTCCCCCAGATCAGCTCTCCTGGCTCCTTTGTGGACATGTCCTGGTCAGCAATTACTGTGTTTTATCACACAAGCAGGACTGGTATTGACCTGTTCGTTATTTTAGGAGAATGAAATACTCAGCAAGGTCATTCACAGAATTCAAAATAGTGCAGAGAAGTTGGAAATGCAGCTTTGTGCTGTTGCCTCATCTCCCTGAGTTACCACCAATATTTTTGGAGCCCTTTGCCCTTTAGGGGTACCCTCCTTGACAATTTACCATCTCACGGTTATTAAACAAAAAAAAAATAAATTAAATAATCAGACTTGAGAACCATAATAAGACCCACAGATGGAAACTAATCCATTTGATGTGTCTAAAGCAACACTGCCTTGCCCCACTAAATCAGCTAAATAAAAGCTCAGGGCACTGACTTGTGGTGTCAGTTTTTTAAAATCCCAAACCCTAAGAGATGTACGGAGCCCTGCTTCACATCAGCAGGAATAAAATTGGACAAAACTCGGAGTTAGAAAGAGTTTGTGGTTTTTAATCTGGCCAGTAATCGCTGCTCTCAGGCACCACAGCCCAGGGCTCTAACAAAAGATCAGCACAGGAACCATTAAACACTGAATTTTCCCAGTGCACTGCAAATGCACATATAAACACTGAGTAACCTTAGGCTTAATCAGGGTTCAAAACACAGTTAAGCACCTCTTAAAACACTTTTTTGTTTACACTGCTGCAGCTTAGACTTGCATTTCCTTGCATGGCACCAGCCACGTTTGCAGGCTTAATTTTTAACCAGGACTGAACAAGAGCGCAAAAATCGCTCTTCAATAGAAATCAGGATACTCTAAGAGCACGTGAATACCACAAGGGAAAATGTGAGGGGAAAAAGCCCTTACAATTAGAAAATCAGTGCAAAAACTAAAACTGCTCTTCATTTCCCCAAGCATAGCCATGGATTATTTAGGCTGCAGGAGCAGGAGGATGGCGTGTCCTTCACACTCTCGTCAGAATGGCCAACAGCAATGCTTGTCCCTACGCTTAATAATGCCCTGCTGCAAGTGTGTGCCCAAACACAAAGTCTGTTTCAATCCAACAGCAATAAGGGATAAAAATACCCATGCAGGTAGCAGCTCTGGGGCACATATCAGCAGTGTGCTGGCCGACAAAGGAATGGTCATTTGGGCAGTGATGACAAATACTTGATTTGATTTATCGAAGGAGTCGATGGTGTCATGAGGCCAAATTAAAACAATTTGTGACACCACCCCCCCCCTCCTCATGCTGACCTAGGTGTGGTTTATACACAGAAACCAGCACAGCTTTTTCTTTAGGTGTTCATAGCAAGGACTGCAAGGGGATTTTTAATGTTTAATTTTTATACAAACGTGCTCAAACCCCTCTTATCTGTGAACAGCAAGAGAGACGTGATGGCGGGGATGCACGAGGAGGTTTTTCCAGCTGCCTTTCCCTCCATCCCAGGGATCCTGCTCCTCAGGATGGGGAGGGCTGTTAAAAGCTGCAGAAGGGGAGTCACCCAGCCCACCAGTGCCTGCCCTGGCAAGGGGATCTCGTGTGCTCGCCGCTGATTAGACTGCATTATTTCTATTATCCTATTGGGCTTCCCACTCGGAATTGAGGCACTTGCCCTTATTTGAAACCAGCAGCCACCAGGAGAATTTGCTGATTGCTAATGAGAAAGCGAAGGTTTTGTTGATATCATCTGGGACGTTCTTGCTGTGGTCTGCTATTAAGATCTGGAGCTCTACATAACACACCATATTAAGCAGGCAGTGACTTTATTATGGGATCAGTATAACTTTTCATGTCTGGTGTACTCCTAAAGCCTCGGCTAAAACACCTTTTTCCAGAATATGAAACATAATATCTTGGTGCTAGCTGCATTATTTAAAAAGGGGCAATGTGGTTCATAACTTTACATTTATTGCATACTTTTAAGCCACTCGACCCATATAAATATTACTATAGAGTTGCCCTCAGTTATTAAATTCTTATTGCTTATAAAAAGGGCAGCAGGAAGTATATAATCTATAGGCTAAGGTGTGTTTTTTTTAAGGGGGAGAGGGAAGAATAAAAAAAAAAAAGAAGGAAGGCTGGAAACAAATGTGTTTTGATCCTGTCCACAGCCTTGAAGTTAAAACTTTTTTTTCCCCTCAGCTTAAAGCAAAAGTCAGTCTATTTAAACTCCAAGAATCAGGTACCCACATAACAAGTAGGTCTTGAAGTCAAAGTGGAAACCCCACCTCTTAAAAGAAATCATTTACAGAAACTTTCCGGTCTTTATTCCATCCAAGGCCGGGTAGGGTTGGGGCAGGAGGATTTTCCAGAGGTCCCACACAGCCCCTGGTTACACACTCACCCCTTGGGCCACGGTTTGCTCACGTGTGGCTGCATGACAGAGAGGACAACACATTAACATAGGTAATTTTACTTCAGAGTTGCTTGGGGCAGAACCTCTAGACCTAGAGGTTACTGCTGTCAAAGTAGGACCTTTTTCTTCCTGTCACTTCTTTCAGAGATGAAGAGAAAGATTTCCCTTAGCCTACAGCATTTAGCGTGCAAACGCTCCACCACAACATTTTGAAACTATAGAAATCATGAAACCAGCCTGTGACCTTCCATTTCAGTGACAGTACAGGAATCCCTTGAGCAGCGGAGGCATCCTCTGATATTTGGAAAAGTGTCATGTTTTCTTTACAGAGAAAACTGTCATATTGTTGTTGGCATAAAATACAACACTTCCTGGAGTTGTGATTTCCTTGTTTGCTACAAAATGTCACCTGGGCAACTGACATGTTTTTGTTTTGCTTAGAGCAACTTCCCACTTATGATATTCAAATCGAGTTGATATTGATACCTGAAGCTGTGCTGAAAGGAGCAGCAATTACAGACATCTGAAATTCCTGCAGAAAAAGGCAGTTTAGCTAAAAGACACGGACCCTCCCGACAATGGCAATCCTGCTGCAAGTTAAACACAGCCCTTATATAATTTGCAGCCTATTGATGTGCCAGGCAGTAATTCTCCAGCAGGAAAAAAGTCTCGGCAAGAAGCAGGCACAGATGAATGAGATGTTTCCCCTAAATAAGCAACGGAGTGTTCACTGGAATAGGAAAAAAAAAAAAAAATAAAAGAAAGGAGGAAAAAAAAAAAAAAAAAAAAAAGAAAAACAAAATGCTCAGCCTGAAGCAATAAGTGGAGCTGACTAGAAAAGTACGGGGCTTTTAAATCATCCCTGCGCTCACATTTTGCAGCACTAAAGGATTTTAATCTCAGCCAGCATAGCCTTATTCCAGCATTGCTTTTTTGGGGACAACTTTAACTTTTGGGTCGGTAGGATTGCTTGGCTTTAAATACCAGTGGGGTGGGGTTTTTTTGACATTAAATAAATTGAGAGCAGTTATATTTCTATTTTTGAATGTCTAATTTTTCATTTCTAATTTTGAACACTGAAAGAAGCAACATTGCCTGAAATTAAGGTTGCTGAGAGGTGTCACTTCTTTGCACAGTTAAAATGAAGAAAATCATATTTATGTTTAAAAAACACCTCATGCTATCAAATCAAGAAAAAATAAACTTTTTAATTACACGACCCTACCATAGTTAAGAAAGTTAAATCACCAGCTGAAATCATGCAATCTGAAGCAGCAGATGATCTTCAAATTGTATTTAGTAGATGAGTGCTGGAATATCTAAGAATATTTAATATTTTCTCTGAGGTTTCTTTGCTAAAGTTGTTTTAATGGAAAATGAAGGGAAAAGTGTTCACCTTTGATCAGGGCAGAGGAAAGAGAGCTGTGTTTATTGCTTTCCAGTAAGTCCTTAATGATGCCAGTTTTGATGTGTGGGTGTAAAATATAAGCTAACTTAAGCACACACATGGAGATCTGAATGTCTAGATATGTTTATCTCTAAGTATTACAGAGATATTCTCTCTATGAGCTCTGAGTGAAGCCACACAGATGCACAAACAATAATTACTTTTCCACAGAAACCAACAAACAAAAAAAAAATCCTTTCTAAGGCAAAAAAGAGCCTATTGTGTTTGAAGTTGCAACAGCAAAAAAAAAAAAAGAAGAAAAAAAAAAGAAAAAACCAAAACAAACCCACATCCTAAAATTATATCTCTTTAGCAAATACTCTGCTTCATTTAGGAAGTCAGCCTTTTAAATGAACAAGCAAATTTTTAACAGATTCGCGTGTTTTGTAAAATATGTCAAACAAACTAAAGAGAAGGTCTCCTAATTACTCATCAAACAGCCTGCAGTCAGCAGGGAATGAAGCCGCAGTGATATGTTGCACTAATGTTAGGGCAGACCCGAAATATTTCCTCTTGGAAAATAACAACAGCAGCGGCGGCGGCACCGCTCGGCAGCGCCTGCGGCTCAGTCCTGCCAGGACTCTGCCTGTGCTGCCCATTCCAGGGGGGCAGCTGGGGGCTCCAATTAAACCTCCCCCAGCAACCACCCCACGCTGCTTTTTAGGGTTAAAAAAAAAAACAAAACAAAAAAAAACCCAAAAAACAACCCAACAACAACAACAAAAAAAAAAGCGTTTTGTATGCGAGTGATGAACAAAGTTTTGTGTTCGCACAGCTTTTTTATGTTGGGGTTGTGTTTTTTTGGTTTTTTGGTTTTGGTTGTTTTTTTTATTCCCCCCCACACCCCGTCCTTCTTTTTGTTGAATATCTACCACAGCTAATTAGAAAATATGCAGAACTGCTTCCTGGTTGAAATGTGGAATTGTATTAGAGCCTGTTTGGTAGGAACAGGGGAAAAGTCCCCATTAGGCATATTAATGCCTGTCCCTTTTAACAAAGCTGCTCCCTGCTCTCGGCGTTGGAATTCATTTGAAAATAAGAATACTGTGGAATTAGTGGCCTTCCTTTCACAGGCAGGATGATGTTGTCTGGTATTAGATATATACAGATTTTGCTGGCAGGGTAATCAGTAAAATTCCTTATTCCTGTGTAATTGCTATAATGCAAGGCCCTCTTATCCTGCTCTCCCTCCTCAGCCAAAACTCTGAGTCACTTCAGGTTTTTTTCTAGGCAGCAGCTCTGGCACAGGGCTCACGGTTTGTAACTCTTCATGTCTCCCCTAACGGGAGCAAGAGATGTTTGGCATGTCCCCAGCACTAGACATTTTTAAAGGTGTATTTAAGACTGTGTGTCTTGTAGAGTTAAGGCTGGTGAGTAAAGGTTTGTGAAAATCCACAGCCTAAACTGGTCTGACCCTTATCAACTCCCAGCCTCTCTCCTCTGGTTGTTGGCAAATTTAGAGAGCTCAGATTGTCAATCTGCAGTCATTTACATTGAATAATTAATCCGATGCGCACCCCAATAGCAGCAAACAGAATCAGCCTGATAATTTCACCGTGGCCAAGAACAGAATCCGACCCATAATTTTCACTCCGCTCTGATTTATTCTGTAAGTCGTATTTTCAACAATATGCAATCCATTAGCAGTACAGAAAAACATGCAGTAACTACTTGGGTGGACTCAGGATTCTTGGGTTGCTCACAGACAGATGGCTTGGTTTGTGATATTTCTGCTTTATTTTCCCCCCACACTTTGCTCTCAGTTCGATTGGAACTGCTTTAGTACTTCCACAGGATTTTTAAGATAAGTAGAAGGATTATTGGTCACACTCCTTGAAATTCATCATGAAGTGGGGCTGGCTTTGACTGCAGCTCGTTATTTGTTGCATCTCTCTAAAGTGGAATATGTTCAGGACAGGCTCCCCTCAAATCTTTGCAGAGAGGAAAACACTCTCAGCAGAATCTGCCTTCGCATCAGCTCCTGGAGGGTCCTTAAATAACTTCTCTTCTACGTGGCAATATTTCAATATCTGCTAAGAGATCCTTGTTAACAGGAGGGACCCCAGATCTCATAACTGGGTTTTTATTACAAATCCCAGGGATGTTTGCTCTATAGATACAGAAGAAAACTTCTGCTCTCTTGACTTTTTTTAAGGTAAATGTTTCAGGGGTTGTGTTTTTTAAACTATGTATATTTGGTAAATGCAATTCCCTGCCTTCTCTTAGCGGAACTTTATTTTCTTCCTTTATAGTAATATATAGATCTGAAATTCCAAGGGTTTCTGGTGCTTTTCAGCTGTCACCTCAAGTCAAAATCATGGAGCTCAGCTATAAAAAAAAAAATTGTATATAATAAATTTAACTTGACCTAACTAGAGGCTTTTAAAGCAAGCAGGTATTTTTGACATTTAAAAAAGAGCATTACTATGACTGTGTTATCCATGTGTCTCTTTGCTGCTATTTAGCCCACAAAAAACCCAAAAACGTGCCCTGAAGTTCAGTCCCTGCTCATTTCAGCAGCAGAGGGCACGTCGGACACTTTGTCAAAAATGGAAAAGACACTTTGCAACGTCTCAGGTCATAAACTGAGCCCACTGAATATGATCTCCAATCCCACCTCTGCACGTCCACAGATATTGTAGGATAGTGGAGACACCCCCAATTTTTGCAGCATCCCACAAGGTCCTGAGTCACCCCTCAGCCCAGGGTCCGGATCAGCCCCCGTTTAGCGCTTACCGGGCGATTCTCCCCACCCAGCTAAACTTTCCTACTCCGGTTCAAATTTAATCAATTTTTTTTTTGTTTTGCAGCCTTTTGTAGATTGAGTCTTTTGTTAAGAAAGGACGTCTTGTTTCCCAAACACGGCAGGAGGAATCGCTGGCATCAGAGTGCCACCAAAAGGCAGCGGAGGAAATCGGCAGGCAGGCGCTGACCTTTGCAGAGACAGCTAAGGTTATGCACATAACATTTGCTTGTTTACTTTGCAAAATAAGCAGTGAGTTGGAAACTCCGAGCTTAGCAAGCGTCTCGCTACACCTGAAAAGCAACACTGACAACAACAGCAAAAAAAAAAAAAAAACCCCACGGTTGTTGCTGGGTTTGCTGTTGGTGTGGGTGGAAGCTCTTTCCCGCTCCCCTCTATATCTATCACGATGCAACTTTAATAACGTTAGCCAAGACTGCTCAGAAAATCACAGCTGTAGCTGGAGGCAAAAGGGAGAGGGAAAAAAAATAAAAAAAAAAAAAAGGGAAGAAGAAGAAAAGAAAGAAAGAGGGGAAAAAAAAAAAAAAACAACCTAAAACGAGGTGCTTCTCCCAAGCCTCACCTAGTGAGCTGAGTATTGGCTTATGCGTGAGAATAAGCAAACGAATCGATCGCTGCAGTAGGTTGATGGCTACTGGTCGTTTTGATGGATATGACGGTAAAAAAAAAGTCCAGATTGGTTCACAGTGGACCTCAAACCATGTCAGCTAAAACCAAAGAGACAAAAAAGTGACAGCTGCGGAGAGTACACTGCAGGCAGTCAATGGTTCCTGTGATTTATTGTTCCATCTGCCTTGCCGCTGTGAGGACAAGTTCCCCCTGATTTGGTTAAAATGAAAAGGACCTCAGAGAGCACAACGTGTTTTTTGAAAATGTGCAGAAACTATTTTTTTATTTCGTGATTTATGTGCCTTTCCCCCTCCATAATGTTTGCACCAATTGTTACCCAATAATGCTTACTGAAAAATGTGAAGCTTCCCAACCACTAAGAAATCCTCCAGACAGCCCCCACCCCTCCACCCCAGCACAAAAAGAGAGGGGGAAAAAATCGAAGGGGGGGGGGGGAACCTACAAAAAAAAAAAAAAAAATACCTGCATAAATAACCCAGGCTGTCAAAGCCAAGCCAGAAAACTAGTTTGTCTCTTTTTTAACCTTCCTGCTTCCCAATTAACAGCCGTGTTTCGGAGCCTGCCAGGCTGCGAGCCGGTTAAAAGCCGGGCTCAGCAAAGGCTGGTGTGTAACCATTTAATATATTAGAGAGTTCTAACCCTGATTATAAATTTGCAGAGCCACCCAAGTGTTTAGCCAAGAGTTTCCCATTCTAGAGGGTTTCACTGGACTGGAGGGGACGGAGGGGACGGAGCCTTTGCTGGCTTGACACGCCAACTTTTTTTCGCTGTTTCTGACTTGAAAAGGAACATTTCCTTCATGCAGTTGATGTAGCTTATTACCCCATTAAAGAGAAGCACCACACGACACTTCTGTCAGGGTAACACCGAGGCCTAATCAACACTTGGAGGTGTAACACAACACAAATAATCCCACTCCTCAGGGAAGCCGGAGTAGCAGCCTGAGAAACACTCCGGCTTTTCCCCGGGAGGATTCAAGTATGCCATAGCAGAAATACGGTTAATGTTTTAATACATTTATGGAGCATAAATCATAAATGAAGCATTAAGCATCCGGTGCTCTCTCAAAAGTTTGAACAAATACAGGCAAATTGAAGGAATCTAGAGCGAGGTATTGATAATTTTCCATGTGTATCACACTGTGGGGAAAAAAAATGGACGCGGGGCCTCCAAGCCCTGCTGCCTCCTCGCATACATTATGCTCCCCACTTAATGCCATATCAACCAGGAACCCACAAGAAGCCAAGGGAAGGCTCTTCCTCTCCCCTCTCCAATAAATGTTTCATGCAGATCAGCAAATTTTCAGCAAATTTCCCATGAAAAGGCCAGAGGGGGCCTGTGGTGCGCGGCGAGGAGCGGGGTCCCCGGCGGCTTGACCCTGGCAGCGGCCGCTTCCTGGCTCCAGGTTTCCTTCGGCCTCGCAGGTCCAGCCCGGTGTCAAAAGCTGGCCTTGTCTCCTGTCTCAGGATGTTGGTTTTACCTCTCAAGTGTTTCCTGAATTTGCAAAAAAATTCTTGGGGTTTCGTTTTTTGTTGGTGTTTTTTTTTTTTTTTTTTTTTTTATTTCCTTCTCTTTCTGGCGGCTGTCTGCATGTTCAAAAGCCTGTTTAGCTTTGATGAGGAGGGAGAATGAAGTATAAATGTGGGGGAAAAGAGAAGAGTAAGAACGAAAAGGGAGAGAAAATTAAGAGAAAACAAGAAGGAAAGAAAGAGAGAGAAAAAGAAAAAAAATTCATAGTCGCTACTGTTGAGCAGGGGGTTTTCTCCCGGGACCAGTTCTACTTTTGGAACATGTTATTGTCAGGCAGAGGTCAACATCTTTTACCTCTTTTTTCCATTATTCAAAATAAGTATTGATGTTATGTTTTAGCTATTTAAAAGCCAGCTGCCTTGCTCATTTCAGATATTTTTCCTGGTATTATTGTATGTGGTAATAGCTGGCCTGTGTATCGTCTTTCACAAAATCTACCCTTTCAGGGTCTCAGTCTTCAAATGATATCAATCAAAATTTATGCAATTCAAAATCCATATGTATAGAGTCCCAGTTCACCTCATTTAATGATAATAGTAAACCACATGTTGTGTACATGTCTGAAACACTTTTCTAGTTCTTGACTGTATTAACCCTAGGGGCACTATGTTTTTGTACAGCTTGCCCAACTGAGCAGCATAATATATTGATTAATACTTGGCAACAACTGCATTCTTGAATAATAAAACCATGAACAAGGTAAACGTGGGCTAATAAAACAAGAAGAGTGTCAATATTATTTGGGGATGTATGTTAATAAAAGATGCTAAAGAACAGGCGAGCCCCTGGCCCCACAATTAACAAAACTCAGTGCCTAAAGCTGCTCCCATTCCAGCCCCGTGTGATGTCGTTATCCGAGAGCCTCCTCGCCTACCTGGGCATCCGTGAGGCAGCCACAACAAATGCTCCATATTTATGGGAGCTGCGTCCAGCACTCAGGAAAGAAAAAAAAAAAAAAAAAAAAAAAGTTCAGCTTTTCCCACTCTGCAAAAGGCAAATTTAAATTAACAACGTTTCATTGTTACCCTGATTCTTCCCAGGAAGAACCCTGCGCAGGTATCACCAGCAAAGCCTGCAAACAGTAACTGATTTTACAATAGAATTTGCTTCTTACAGGCTGCATTATTTACTTACGCTTTAATATACAATTCGAAATAAGATTTGCTTTCATGGAAAAACACTAAAACATTTGGCAAAGGAAGAGCCAAACGTTCTCCTTAATTTGTTTTGGCAACTCTGAAAAATAGATCCCATTACGCACGCGTTTGCATTCCAGAAACATAACAACAAATTATCATTTTACGAAAATCAAGATATAATTAAAAATGGGGGGATATAATAAGCAGCAAGTGAAGGCAGAAGAAGGAGGGAGCACGTGGAAAGCAATTCTTTCAGCACTGGGGAAGACTGAGGAGGGGAAAAAGCAAAGGACACCAGCTGAAAAGCTATTGCCAGAGCTTATTTATTTATTTTGAGACTGAGGGAGGGGGGGGAAACAACAGAAGAGGGAAGGACTTGGAAGTAAAAATTGTTTAGCAAACAGTTAAAATAGTTTCATGCCTTTTTTTTCTCTTTTTTTTTTTTTTTTTTTAGGGAAGACAATATTTAAACACGGGTCCACATTCATATTTCAGTCGTTTGACTTTGGTGGGAAAACAAATATTGAGGAATTAAACACAATTATGGTTTGATTAACTGGAGCTGGTTCCTAAAACCACAAGGTAGAGCAGCAAGATTGCATCTGTGTCTTCCCTCAATGCCATCCACATGAGTCACAGCGAGGCAGGAAAGCTGTTGACAAATTAATACTTTAAGAAAATAAACTATGGTCATGTTGAACATAGAGCAACTTTATCCTGATTAATTTGTGTTGGAGTGGCTCCAGCGCCCTTTACAAAGCCG
>CM031862.1:1709710-1753686 GCA_018697195.1 Certhia americana
AGAGGGAAAAAAAATTTTAAACAACTAAAAAAAAAAAAATCCCTGATTCTCTGCACTCCTCCTTGCAGAACCCTATAAAAGTGGCAGTGCTCAGGGACAGCCAAAGCTCCCAAGGCTGGCCCTGCAGCAGCCCCACATTCCTGGGATGCAGCTCCCTCCCAGCACCCGCTGCCCCAAAGCCCGGCTGCAGCCCCTGCCCACTCTCTCTGTCATTTTATGTCTTGATTTAAACACGGCATCGGGCACTCGTACAATTGTCTAATTTAATAAATACGAGCAGGGGAGATGCTGTTAGAAGTGTTGCTTTGTTTGAAGAATATTAAAAATAACCTTTAGTTTTAATGAGATTTCTCCCCCCCACACCCCCCCCCCCCCAATCAGTTTACACAATTTTCCAGATGCAAAATGAGCTTTTGGCTGTAAAATATTTTATCACATTGTCTTACACAATAAAGATTAGATGTTTTCGCTCTCTCTCAACTCCACCGCAATTATTTTTTAGTGTTTGCAAATCATAATATCATTTAAAAACCATATTTTATACCTCATCTAAAATACTTTTATAGCAGTGTGATGAAAAAAACCCAACACAACATCTATTTAACTACTCTTTTTAAGTGGCTGTAATATGCTTTGGTATAATTTCCCAGAAAAAGGCACAGCTAAAAAAGCTTAGCTGTTCTTGAAAACAAATCTCCCAAGAAGCATCTTTGCAAAAAATCCCCAGAATTGAATTCCCCTGGCTGAAGAGCCCAGAGAGCCTGAATATAAAAATAGTAGCCCTGTCATTTCACATTCATTAAGTGTGAAACTCAGAAATTAATAATGTAAAAATATGCTTTTTAATTAGTCTTACATTCTGCCCAATGTACTTAAATGGGATCAGCAGCTCCCTAATGATTTTTTTCTTAATAAAGTATTAGCCTGTGATGCACTGGGGTTGACAGGTATGATAAACTGGAAAGTACTTTTGGAGGCGTATGAATGATACCAAAATAGTACTCTCCCATTTAAATGTAATTAACATCAGGGAGCAATATTACATGAGGAGAAGCCTGCAAGATTTTTATTTCAGGGTATTTTTTTTTTTTTTTCATTTCTTGTTTTATGAGTAGTTTGATGATTGCAGCAGTGATTTTATAATTTAATTACCTTTGTTGAAAGCTAAGCTTTTGCTAATAGCAGGTCAACAGGATCATAAAGCAGCCTTCAAAAATATTAAAAAGGAGGTAAATCCCCTTAGCTAAACCTACACAATAAGAACACGGGTGCGCATGTGTGGATGCAAAGGATTTTATGGATGTATGGATATACAAGCTCCACTCCTCTTCCCCTGTTATTTGTTTACTGTGCTATTGCAAATCAGTATTTACTCTCCAAAGGGCTCTGTTATACATTAATCGTATTTAAAAAGAAAAAGAAAAAAGAAAGAAAGGGGGGAAAAAAGAGAAAAAAATGAAAAAAAAAAAAAAAGAAAAGAGAGAGGAAAAGAGAAAAGAGAAATTTTTTTAAAAAAGGGAAAAACACAGAAAAAGAAGAAATTTAAAATACAAAAAAATAGGGGAAGAATAATAAAGAAAAGAAAGTTGTGGAGAAATCCATGACACACTCTGGATTTTCCCAGAACGAATAGGTCTGAGGAGTGAAGCCGCTCACTCTGGACCAGGACCAGGATTCTCAGTTCCACCACCCCTTCCACAAACACTTTGCACTTTTTTTCCATTTCCAAAGGAGCTGACTCTACACCAGGAGATAAAAGATCGCTGTTGACCTGCACTGCTTGTGCAGGAGTATTCCCTAACTTATTTATATGCCAAATGTCACTCGTGTTTACTGAAGAATTTCTTCTCATATCTCGGAGTCACAGCGCTCCCCAAAGATGCACTTGCCATAGGGTAAACAAGCAGGGAGGAGGGCAGCATTCCCAGCTCCCTCCTTCCCAAACCAGAGGCTCCCCCATGGGCAGCACCATCCTGAGCACACCCTGCCTTTTCTTTTTGTTTCCTTTCCTGTTTGCAGGCTGCTGGATGGGTGGGTTGAGGTGCCAGGTGACAGGAATGGCTCGGGACAAGGATTTGTGGTGGCACTGGGGCTGTGGCTCCACGTGCCTCCTGCCCCACGTTCAGTGTCTCTTTTCCATCACGGTTCCAAGTTGGAATAAAGGGAAACTTAGAGCTGGCCAACCTAACAAGGAGAAACCACAGACAGACCACAAGTAATAAAAAGGATTTTTATTTTCATACTGGTTTTCATTCGGCTTTGGGAAAACAGTCAATCCAACAAACAAACAAACAAATAAATAAATGAACAAACACGACAAAAATTTTTGTTGTTGTTTTTTTGGGTTTTTTTAATCACTCTTCCATTACAAACACATCCTTCAAGGCTGATCTTGGTTCTGAATATCCCAACTAAACTGGAAGGTCTTAGGCCAAGTGAAGCACTCATCCCACAGCCAAGGTGGGGGTGAAACATTAATGTGCAGTCATTCAGGTTTAACATCAGGAAGAATTCTTCAGGGAAAGGGTTGCCGGGCACTGGAAGGGGCTGCTCAGGGAGGGGGTGGAGTCCAAGGAACAGCTGAATGTGGCACTCAGTGCTCTGGGCTGGGTGACAAGGTGGGGATCAGGCACAGGTTGGACTCGATGATCCTGGAGATCTTTTCCCACCTTCACAATCCCGTGATTCCCCATGAATGCAGTGCCACATTGCCGTCCTGAAGATGTGGGGAGAGGGCTGAGGGGCCCAAATGGCAGCACTGCCACACGGGAACGCAGCTGCATCACTCCAGCACATCCATTCCTCCTGCTTTGGTAACTTCCAACGTCCTTTAAAAATGTGATCATGAAATGTCATCTCTTTCCTATTTATCTTGGCGCTACAAAACTGCCCAGCTATTGGCTATACGTGAGCTCTTTTATAATATTTTTCCAATCACAAACACCATTCCATTGCTCCCCAGGGATCCCTGTGATGGATCTAGCTATCTATCTATTTACGTGTTCATGAATCAAATCATCGGACTGGAGAAAGTTTGGATAATCTACAGCTTACATAAGATTTCACCCAACTTACACTTCACGGGGGATTTCCGGGAGGGTGACATTATTTGCACCCCTCTCCTCTTTTCCCACATGATTTACTGCACTCACCCCAAGATCCAGGCTTAAAATGCATGTCCAGCTCCCAGCCTGCAATGGAAGTTTTCCAGGAGCGGGGATGTTTTAATGGGCAGCTGAATCAGAAACTAATCATCCGAACTGCCCTCATGTAAACACGCGCTGGAAATTTTATTACGGAGATATTTGGGGTTTTCCTGATAGAGAATAAAAGACAAATAATCGAACTTATTGGAAAATATTTACATAGGGCCACGCAGTGCAAACCTTGGGAAAGCTGAGCAGTATTTGCTCAGAGGAATAGCCCTGGTGCAGGCAGAGGAGTGGATACTGCTCTGCTGTCCAGGGAATTGGAGGGAGTTTGTCTGAGTCAGACATGCTGGTGATGGCCCCACACTGGGGCATCATAATGCTTTAATTAATTAATGTCTGTAAACTGTTTGGTGATCTTGGGATGAAAGGAGTTCTGGAAATGCCAGGTATTATTGAAAATTAATTACCCCAGCCTTCCCCCCAAATCTTGCTAAACATATTTCATTTTTAAATCTATCCTGCTGCTTTAATAAAGCTCATTGCAGAATTATTTTCTGCTAAATATTAAAGGGGGGAAAAATTAAAGAGGGAATGTTTTAAGCAGAGGATTGAGCTACAGCAGAAGGGATTGTGCAAAAAGTCACATTTTGGGAGGACAAAGTCTCCCTGTGTGAGGCAGGTGCAGGCAGTGGACACCATGGTAAGAATGGGCTTTGTCTGTTTGTGTCCCCATTGCCCCCCTCAATGGCCAAGCCAAGACCTGGCATCCACATGGGGCTGGAGAACCCCACTCCCATGGGGAAACAAAGCTGTGGGAGAGGCAGGACCAGTCTGAGGGATCCAAGGACAGGACAGACTGTTCCAGCCACCACCACGTGTCAGCAAATCAATCGCTCTCAATGCTATTCATCACTCCATCACAGGAGACAGAGCATGTGGATTATTTATACGAGTCTGAAATCATTTGGTGTTACTTACTGAAGAGTCACCTTCCACATCATCATGGAGCAAAAGTCCTGGAAGAGACTCCACGTTCAAGCCCCACCAGGCATATTCCAGATATGGTCTAAACAATAAACCACAACAGATAAATTAGACATTATTATAGTTTGTTTTGTTGGGTTTTTGTTTGTTTTTTTCAATGCTGCAGCTTTCTACCATGAATTTTAATTTATGTAACACAACAATTAATGGTTTTGTTCATTTATAAGGGCCAGGCCTGTGGTCTGGCTTGAGTGTTACAAGACTGGTAGAATTGGAACATCTTTCAACTCTTCTCGGGCCAAATCAACCCTTCTTACTCTGCAAACAGACAAAGCCAGTGTGTAACACACATCTCCTAAGAAGCTCAGGGGGAAAACAGAAGGAAAATGTCAGAGTGAAATTTCATACCTCTAAAATGACACTGCTCTGCAGAGATGTGAGCCTTGGAATGACCTGTTTTCTCCTGGAGCATCCCAGCCCATTTGTCCTGGAGCCATTTGAGCTTGCTGGTGTAAGGAAACAGCTGTGTTAGTAGGGCATCCATAGTTACTGCAGCAAGAGCAACCACCAACACTGACCTCTCCTCCTTCTCCTCCTCGTTCTCTTCCTTCTCCTTCTTCTCCTCCTTCTCCTCCATCTCCTCCTCCAGAATACATCCTCAGTCATGGATGAGTGAAAGTGGGAACTTCCATTCCACTCCTTCAACTTCTTCCCACAAATTTTGAAAGAGGCTAAACCCTTCCTTATGATATTCAGTCAAGTTCACAGGTGAAGTGTCACCTCTCACCAATTTTCCACAGAAGAATGCATGTTTCACTAAATCTTCCTGAGGCTACTTCTGAAACTGAACAGCAGATGGGGCTACAGAAATCATCACATTTAAAAAAAAATATATACATGAAAACCAGCCTTTTACATTCTGAAAAGCAATTTATTCTACATCATTTCAAAAAATAAATAGGATTCTCCTTTTCTGTTTTAAGACATCAATGAATCTGTCACATAATGGGCTTTTGTAAACCGATTATCCTTGATAATCTCATTAGCTGAAATTATTTTACTTTTCTAACATGGTAGATTTTTAAATACCTTTTATTTCAGATCCCTCTGGGCACGTTACAGTGAAATTTACTATTAAGCAAAATAATTATCTATCTCAAACCTTAACGCTAAAAAAGTAGAAAAATAAAATAATTACCATCTAAGGGCAGATATTAGAATGGAGAAAGCGCAAGGAGGAAAAGGGAAATACCTTCTCATTGTCAACAAATAAATCATACTTGTTTTCCCAGGAATATGAAGACACAAATAGTGGTGGGTGCAAATGCCAGAGTTTGTGCTGAGGTGGAGTTTGCACCTCCCGTGGTGACGCCAAGTGCCGGAGCCTTCGTGCTTGGGAAGGAGGATGCTCCTCCAGCTCCCACCAGCCAGGAGCTGCATCACCTGCTTCCCACCCAGACCTGAGCAATTAAGAGATGTGAGTTGTCTCAAAATCAACTTGGTTTGGTTTTTTTTTTTTTTTTTCAGTGTGGAAATTTGCAGCTGTAATGGGATTATGGTGTCGGCAGAGGGAGGGAAGTTTGCAGCTGTACGGGTTCGGGGGGTAGGAAGCAGCTGTTAAAATAGAGGACTAATGGTGATTAATTCTTATTATGTGTTTGAAGATCTCACAATGAGTTCAGGAACCAAACCCTCCCTCAGGGAATAAACTGAAGGAGGAGGATTTTAAAAGAGGGAAAATAGAAGGGGAATTTTAATGCACATTTGGCCTAAACGGCCTGGTCTTAAATCACTTTATTAATATTTAAGTTAAATTTAAATCAACATTATTATGACAAAAATATACCTAGCCTGGGAAACCTGTAATTCCTGCATATTTATGCAGAATGGGACATCACCTGTGTTTCCTCAAAAATACACATGCCAGCACCAGCAGGGGAACATCCTTTCAGCTTGTACGTGATGGATGCTGTCACACACTGATGGCTCTGGCATGGGAGAACCTCCTGATTCCTAGAGCCTTTCCCCAGCAGTTCCATACCCAAACCACAATGGGAAGAGGTGGGAAAAGACCCCATCAACTTCTGCATCCACCACCACAACGAGGGATGCTGGCAGTGACAGCAAAGGGGACCAAGCAGCACAAAGAACCCAACCTGGGCTTGGCTCGATTTGCAGCCCCTGGGGAACCTGCAGCCTTTCCCACTTCCAGGACAATTCACATCAGAGCCAGGTTATTTGTTGCAATATTGTGGCCGGGTCCTACAGCCGGTTTGCAGAGGTCTGTGATGTGCTGGGTGTGCTGGGGCTTCCCCAGAGCACAGCAGGTAAAAGATATGAGATTTCTATTTATATACCACAGCCCGGCCAGGAGAGTGACAATTTAACTGCAAAGGAACGGGGAGAGAAGCAGCCTGGAAAGGCAGGCAGGGCAGGAAAGGTCCCTTGAATCCCTGGGAAATGGTGACCCAGCAGGGTCCTGAGAGCACCCAGCCCCTCTTCCCCAGGGATCTTCCCCCAGCCCATCCATTCTGCACTCTGACAATGTGATGGGGCTCTCAGGGCTCTTCTGAGGATGAACAAATGAAGGGAAAAAAGTAAAGAAGGTGAAAGCAGCAACAGGGCAAACTCCATGATCTGGGGTTTGTTTTTCAGCCAAGGCTTTAATGAGGATTAATCAAATATCATGCAGGCAGGGAGATTTCCATGAATTATTAGAGGAGAGAAATGGGTGGGAAAATGAACAAGAAGCTAAACTTTTTTTTTTAAATGCGAACTTTTCCATTTTGAGCTTAAACTTTGAGCTCATACTAATCTTTTCAAAGCTCAAAGAGATCACCGAAAGATTTATTTCAGGACCAAAAAACAACTTCCTTTACCAAAATACCTCTGCCTGTGATTTTCCTGTTTCCACATTTTTAAGAAGTTTTGTTTTCCAAATGTGAAAGAATTGACAACAATAACTCAGGATTGTGCATCAAGAGCACCACAAAATCCTGCCTTTCACATGGCTGCAGTGGATACCCATTCCCAGCAGAGCTGGTTAGTAAATTAAACCATTCCTTCTAGCAGCAACTAGATAACTTGGAGCTGATGATTTAGATCAGAGACTTCTGCAGTAAATTATACCCCTCACCACAGCAGGAAGGGGAACACTTGGGACATGAAGATTGTGTGGATTCCATATTGGAGACCAAAATGTGCATTTTTACTGATAGCTGCCACATAGCCAGACACCTCACTTTGGTTATTTTGCACCCAAGTCTTCATTGGGTCAGAGATAAACTTTAGGATGGCTTTATGGACTGAGATTCAGTGACAGGAAAGTGGAATAGGATGGGGTTTAGGTGCTGGGTGCTCAACCACAGGGCCTTATGAGCAGCCCAGAGAAACACAGGATGGCCTAAAAATTCCTGTGAGTTGGTTTGCTGGCTTTGTGGGAGGCTTGGGTTTCAGCAGTGTGTCCATGTTATAATTAATAAGCAATTTCTGTTTGAATGGCGTGTTTTGTCTTCCTTTGAGCATGTTCTCTGCAAAGACAAAGATCAAGACAAACTTACTCAGAACACAACGAAGATAAAAGGGAATCATAAAAAGAGACAGACAGAGGAAAAGAAAGAACAAGGAAAAAGAGAAGACAAAGAACAGGGAGACACCAAAGAGGACACAGAACAAAGATAGGCAAAATGAAAAGACAAAGAAAAGTAAAGACAAAGAACAGAGATGATAGAACACCACAAAATATGCAAGAGAGGCACAAAAGGGAAAAGGGGGGAAAACAGTGACTGAGAACAAAGGGCAGAGAACAGAGCAAGAGCAGAAACGCACAGGAAGGGAGAAAAATGGGAGAGGATTCAGCCAAGATGAGGCATGAAAAACAGCCCAAAGAACAAGCAAAAATAAACACAATGAGGAGGGAAAACAGCTAATCATCTTCTGATTTGCATTAAAAAATAAGTCATGGGAACAGAGGCTCAGCGACAGAAATGTTGACAAGTTGAATGTCAAGATTTCTCGTGTCCTCTAAATTCAGTCAGCCTGTCACTACTTATGAAACTGGCTGTGGGAGAAGGGGAATGGGAGCTGAAGGATTAGTGCCTGGTGTGGAAGGAATAGCAGGAACCAGTGCTGGCTACAGAAGCGATTTTGAGGGAAGTGCTTGCAAGCAAGGGCTGCCCAAAAAGCAGCCAAAATCCCTTTTTAAAAGCAGCAGATCCATTTCCATGATGAACGAAGAAAATGCTTGTCCAATTTCTTCTGTAGCTTTGCAATAAAGGAGTGGCAGAAATTCTGATGTATGAGCGCACATGTCTAATGTTAATATTTCTAGGCAAGTTTAGCTTGGAGATCAGGGAAGGTTCTTCCCCCAGAGGGTGTGGGCACTGCCCAGGGTGCCAAGGGAATGGGCACAGCCCCAAGGCTGTCAGGGCTCCAGGAGTGTTTGGACAAAGCTCCCAGAGATGAACAGAGGGGGATTTTTGGGGGTGTCTGTGCAGGGACAGGAGTTGGACTCAACAATCCTGTTATGTCCCTTCCAACTCAGGGAATTCTATGAGACTGTGAAAAAAACATTTAAAAAAATATCAGCTTTACTGAAGCAGTTCATGAAAGCCCAGCCATGGTAGAAACGTCAGGAGCTGTGGGTTTTGAGATGGCCAAGACAGTCTGTATGGAATTTAAGTGGAAAGGCCACAGAGGCTTTAGTCCTGCCACGAAAACTACACCAATAAATCATTTCCAAATCTTGACAATGGGCAAAAAAATAATTTATAAGAGGCACAGAAGTTCATGGTGAAAATGAACACTCAGGAGATTTGTGCATGCTACAGAAAGGTATAAAAGGCTGGAGGATTCTGGGGTTTCCCTGTTGGCAAGAACAGCAGGAGGACACCAGAATGATGGAGCCAAGCCAGGCAGGGAAAAGTTGAGGCTGTCCCACCTCTGGAAGTGTCCAAGGCCAGGCTGGATGGGGCTTGGAGCAACCTGGGATAGTGGAAGGTGTCCCTGCCCATGGCAGGGAATGGGACTGGATGGGTTTTATGGTTCTTCACATTTCCAGGAACTCTTCACCTCCTTGATGGCCCATTGTGTTTCAAGGCAGAGGTCAGCGACTGGGATGAAAATGTCTTTTTTCAAATCTGAGACAAAGGCTCCGATTTTGTAAAACATACTTGGAAGAAACTCAAAAGGTGCAGGGTTCAGTTTGGTCTCATCAGGTCTCCCAAGAGACCTCTGGATCTGGTCCTACAGATGTTCCAAAGCATAAATTAGTGGATCTGTAAGAAGAAAATAAAGTTCTCTTTAGGGTCTCTTGTAGACCAAGGGAAGTTCTGGAATTTCATTTGCCATGCAAATGTGGATTATACAATAGAACTTTCTTAAACTGTCTCAGCTTTTCATAACCTTCAAAGAATTTTATTTTTCTTACTGAAACACTACTCCTAATCCATGTACAGGATCAGCTGCCATGAAGGCCTCAACTACCATAGATTTTTGTCTTTTTTCTTTGCTGCAGTACATTGTCTGTTATTTTATTATTAATCATTAACATTTCTCTGGAATATGATGTCACTAATACACAGACCCATCCTCCCTGACCTTCCTCATCCCTCATTCCCTGTGCTGGCAGCACAGGAAAACTGGTGTGCACTGGGTTAAATGCTTCCCATGCTGTTCCTTGGTTATATTTTATTTACCAGGATTTCTATAATGTGTGATATTTTTCTTTCCTTTTGAGGTTTCCTCATTTCTTTCAGAACACTTTCACCTTATTTCCGGGCTGCTTTTCCCCAAGGGGCCAAGTGGAGGTTCAGAAACTTCATGTGAACTTCCTGAAAAAGAAACAGATCACCTATTAAAAAACCCAAATGGAATGTGCTGTGAATATGGTTTAATATGTCCCAAAGAAAGAGCTGGCTCTAATCACAACATAAGATCTAAAATTCATTGTTGTACTCAGTTTATTGATTTAATAATGTATTTATTATTTCTGATTTCCATGGCACATGGAATTCTATTTCCATTATTTGATTCAGGTTAATCAGGGGATAATGTGCTTCTTTTATGCTTTCACCTAAAGACCCTTCAGGTGCTCAAGACTCATGTCCAGAACTGCAAATCAAATCCCTTTCTGTCCTGCAATTATGGCTATTTCCTTCCCAAATTGTAATCTGTTTAAAATCTAAGGTTAATATTTGAACTGAAATAGTTGCACACGTACAAATTACATCTGAGGTAGGAAGGTTTTCGTGAGGCTCTGGCCCTTCAAGTGCTTTCACTGCTTTTAAAATACTTGTAAGTGTTTTTGGGGGATGTACCCGAAACTCCTTTAGGGCTCCTTTACCCCAAAACTTTACTGGAGACACTGCTGCTAGCCACTGGATGTGCACATCCCATCACTCCAGACCTTGGGAAGAACAAATCTGCCAAAGTCCTGTAGACAGCACCTGTGAAGATGCCAAAACCAACGCTCCATGGCCTCAGGAACTTTTTGATTTTTTTGGCTTCAGGACAGTTTTGACATTATTTAACTCACGGATTGTGAACTTCCCAAATCTTCATTATTCCTGTATCCCAGCATCAAACTTGTGATGTTGAATCACTGGTTTCCTTAGAGAACAGCAAATACTTGCAAGAGGTGATCAAAATCAATTCAGAATATACAAGATGAAGGAAGAAATCAGAAAATCATGGAATCATTAAGGAAAATACCTCTAAGATCACCCAATCCAGCCATTAACCCTAAACCTTGTCCATAAACACTAAGGCATGTCCCCAAGCACCATATCTACATGTTTTTTAAAAGAGAAATTAGAGAAATGAGGTTTTCATGCCAGCTGACTTAATTCTAGCCAAGAATACAGCCAGTATCACTGGTACTTGATACAAGGCCTTGTAAGACCTGGTTGGAAGTTCCTTTTAGCACTTTTTATTATTAAAGGGACACTCTGCTGTCTGTGTCCCCATTGCTACAGTGCAAGCTTGGAGTGTCTGAGACAAATAAAGATTAAAAAAACAACCCTAATAGGCTTGAAATTGGAGTAAAAAAAAAAAAAAATGTGCCACAGCCTGGAGGTATTTCCAGAGACACACAGAGGAACAGAGGCAGCTCTTGGCCACCCCAGGAAAACAGAGAAAACAAATTGTCTCCTCAGGATGCTTAAAGTTAATTTTCACTTTCTGTTTTCCAGGATTTCCAGAGGTCAGAATGAGGATGCTCCTCCCAAACCTCATTGGGCCTCGCTTCCTTTTAGGATATGTGAGAATCCACAATCCTGCAACCAAACCTTCTCTATCTCACCTGAGGATGACATTGGTTCTATAGCACCTACAATGCAATGAAATCAGGGGATAATCCCACGCCTCCAATATTCGTGGAAAAAAATACCTAAATCTGTAAATCTGTGCTTCCTTTTTTCCCCCTTTACTTTATTTTTCCATGACAAAAATGAACGCCATGGGGAAAGATGCCCTTCTGCCTTTGCGAGCTTAGGAAAAGCAGTGGGGAACAGGCTGTGATTGCAGGGGTGCCATTTAAATGTTATTATGTCCTGAGTTAAATCTCTTCTCAAAAATTTGGCCCTGCACAATGCTGAGCTCGGGCACAGCCCCAAACCACAGCTGTAAAAAAAACCCCTCTCTGGTTTGAAAGGTCCAGTTGTGCTGAGGGACAAACACCCGGCTCTTCCCAGCCCGGCCGCTCTTTGCTGCTCGACACTCTCTGAATTTTATAGTTGGCAAATGAGGGGCATCTTACCCAATTAGATACTCCAAAGCCTAATCAGCTTCTCTCCCGACCAGCAAAATGTGATGTGCCTGGGCCCAGCTGTTCCCTGGTGGTGGTGTTGTCAGTCAGATGCTGCTGGAGAGAAAAGCGATGGAGAGCCGAGGACATTCCTGCACATCTGTTAGCTGGAAACAGAGAGAGTAAAGGATGCTGCAGCAATTTCCAGCAACAATAAGGATTAGTTGTTCATCTGATACTAACAACACGCACCTTTCCCTCTTCTTTAGCGTGTCTGTCAAATAATGTAATTATTAAGTAGCAACAATGTGGCTTTTTATGTGAACCAGCGCTGACTATGCTGGAGTATTGCATTTTTAATTATTATGATGTTAAATGGCTTTAATTGCTGACACTTTCCTGATTCACAGAGCATTTTTATAACATTTATTAAAAAAAAGGCCAAAGTTTATTTTACAGTCTGCAATAAAGCAGAACACAAAACCCAGCAATTGGCTCAATGAGCCCAACACATTAGTTCTATACACAGACTGCATATTATTCTTGCTCTATAAGTGATGTGAAAAGCAAAATTGAAGTCCTGCACAAAATTTGATCATCTTACTTAATAACAACAGATGCTCAGAGCGGTGGCATTTTGAAAAGAGCTCTGTATGCTACTGGTTATTAAATGGCAGGACATTTGGCATCCTCCAGCATTATACCATTTGAAAACCATGGAGTCACATAAATAGCCGATGAGAGCTGGGAGGAAAAAAAAAAAAAAGAAAAGCCTGCTCCAGTCTGCATAGCAAAACTCATTTAATTTAAAATATTTAAAATGAGCAGGCTGCCTTTCAAAAGAAAAGTCCGGAAAACTTAGGGGAGGGGGAGCTTCCCTTTTATCTGGGAAACACAGGAAAGCAAATATGTTGGGAGGAAGAGAAGAAATGGTTCAACAGCACGACTGATCAGCCTTAACTGAGAATGCTAATGGCTTCTGCTGCTTTGTGTCAGGAGCTCAGCACAGTTTGGGAAAGGCTCTGGCACCAAATTTCCTCCTTGATTTAAAAGGAAAATATTGGCAATACGTAGGCGAATTACCATAAATGCAGGACAGATCAACAATGTTTGGGAATCATTTTAATGGAGCAATTTCTAATCAGAAAAGGGGAATCACCAAAGACAGTGGCTCACTTTCTTTGTGGGATAAATTCTCCTCACACAACACGTGCTGCCTGCACAGTTACACTTTTTTTAGACTCATATCTACTCGAAGAAGTTCTAATTGAGTCGATGAGCATGTGGAGTGGAGTTTTCTCATTTTTATTTCAGTTTAAGAACGACTCTGCTCCACCTTTATCAAGGCACAAGCCATCAGGATGCAATTGCCCAACGTGTTTTACTTAGTACAGCTAATTCTACACACTCCTCCGAGGAACACCAGCAAAGCTGTGAATAAATACTTACATCAGGTACTTCCACCATTAAAAAAAAAAATAAAAAATAAACAAATACCTTTAAAAAACCCCCAAATACACAACGGGTTTGCCTGCAAGCTGAAGGAAGGATTCACTGGGCTGCCGGGGGGGGGGTCTGTGTGCACATTGCCTTTATTTCTACTTAATAAAATCTTGAAGATTGGGTTATAATGGCCGTGCTTCCCCATCCTCAAGTATGGCGTGGCAAATGGTGCCACTGTCATTAAGGGTGCATTGTTGTTTGTTTTATGCTAATCTTCCTTCAGTGTGACAGACTGTCACCTGCATGGGGGGTAACTTTCAGCACTATATTAGCCCATATGGCACAAGCTAAATTGTATCTAAGCTATGGGCTAATTATGGATGAGTTAATAAAACCAAGCAATGTCAGTCTGGCCACTTCTTCTGGTCCTCTGCCGACCCCCCAAGTGAGTTATTGCCTGCACTGTTCTCTTAAACTATTTTCATTTTTGCTCTCCACAACTGCTGCCAAGCTTTATGGTTAAGGCACTTTAATCCTTCTCCTTTCTCAGTCCGGTGCAAGATGAGATTAAAACAATCTCTGCACACTTTTTCCATGGGATAACTTCCCCTGCTAATCAAGGGGTGCTGCAACCTCCCGAATGCTAAACACAAACTCACAGTGCTCAGTTTCCTGGAAATCTGCTGGCACAGCTGTGACATAACAAATAGATTTTCCTATTTCCAGGCAGTGAAAAACACGGTTCATCTTCCTTAAGTACAGGAGCAAAGAGATGAACAATTATTCCCTCAAAAGCACATCCAAGAAACAGAAAACCACAGGAATGGATAAAGATAGAATCTTTTCACGTGTTTTAAGGTCAAGCAAAAGCTTAAGTGGTGTTTTGGACAAAGACCCAGCCTCATTCCCTTCTTCAGAAAGAGGGGAGGGAGGAAGAGAGTCCCTCCCAAGTGTTAATGTTCCCACATCGCTCCGTCTGCTCTGCTTTGTCCCCACTTGTGCCTTTCAGTTGTCAGCCCTGGCAGCTGTTTCAGGCTCCCTCTCCAGCAAACTTTGCTCTCCCAAATGCTCTGTGCTGTGCAGCCAGCACAAGGAAAGCACAGCAGAGAAGTACAGGCATCAGATTTTGGACCAGCTGGACAGAAAATGTAGACAAATCTTGTCAGTGATTAATAAAAAAAAACAATATTAATAATTATAAAAAGAAACCTTCAGTAACAGGAAAAGAAAAAGGGAGGAAAAATGAAGTGAAAATGCCCATCAGTTCTTTTCCTCCACTCCTGCAAAGCTCCTGCCCTGACCTGCTGCCTGGATGAGCATCTCAGGAGCAGGTGGAGATCGAGGCCAGCTGAGAAGGAAGAATTATTCACAGACTGCTCAAGTTTTAACTAAACAAAACCCCAAACAAGTAATTTCTAGAAAAACATAATTTTGGGAAATATGTTCTTCGAACCTGTCATTGAGGTGTTTCCTCACACCGAAACTCAGTAAAATTCAGGATTCAGGCCATGAGATATCAGGATATGAGACATTGAGGAAATGAGACATTGAGGACACCACTCAGCTTGTGGCATTGGCCACCCTCAAACCAAGAACCCAAAATTTAGGACAGCTTCTCTTTGTCTGTTTGCTCAGCCAAGTCCACGACTCCTCCACTAGCCTACAGGTCTTGTAAGATTTTCAGGATTTGGATTTTGATGATCCTTCTGGGCCCCTTCCAGCTCAGAATAATCTGGGATTTTGTTTTCTGCATTCAGTCCAGCTGAGTTAGCAATGGAGTATGACAATGAGAAGGCTCAAGCATAAGACTTCTGGAGCAAAGCATAGAAAGTGAGAAGTGTGAATTTGGATGTGGTAGCAGATACTCAGCACTTTTAGGTTTTGGCCCAAGCTCTCCCCAGTGGGATGTTAAAACCACCCTGCAAGCAAAGGTTTGAATTATGTCAGTACACTAAAGATACTTAATAAAAACTTGCAATAAAAAAACCCCACAAAAATAAAGCCAGGCTCAGTTTGTGGGACTCAGAACATCCTTCCAGCCCAAGCAGCCTCATTTTTAGATAAGGCTGTGCAGCTCTAAAAGGAAATACCTCAAGGTTTCTGTGTTTTGGAGCAATTACTTCCCCATCACAACTTCATACCCCTTTCAACACGAGTATGGAAGAAATCAGGAGATTTCTTGTTCTTTATTTCCTGTAAGGAACAGTGCCATGTTTCACACAATGCCTTGTTAAATACAAAGTCAGCGGGCAAACTGCCTTTAAACCCATCATATATAATGAAATGTTTCATCTGGAACAGGAATTGTTTTCACAATTCCAAGTTTTATTCTCTCCTTGGCTTTTTCCTCTTTCTCTTCTTATTTTCTTCCCTCGGTTTATGGACAGTCGGTTAATCTACTCAGACCTACAGTACTGAAAGCTTTTCTCACTCAGGGAGTCACCCCTGGAAGTGTATTTTTGCCTTAAAAGTCAAGTTCAGACCTAATCACCACTTAAATAGCACAAGGAGACCAAGGCAGTATCATTGCTATTCAAGTTACTTAGTCCTTTGCTAAAGAAAAATTCTTCCCTAGACTATTCCCTCACAGAATTGAACCCATTGGTTTGAAAGTGAGATTAAGTTTTCCCTCTAAAAGATTAATTTCGATTCAATTCAAATCCCATTCAAACAAATTCAGCAATTCTGGAAAATCTTATGGCTCACGTTACACCTGAAGTGATTCCAAGAGCCCTTTCTGGCCTGGTGGAGCTCAATGAGTCTATGATTCTGTAAAATTACTTAACAGATTAATTAAGAATAGCAAAGCCTAAAAAAAAAGTTCAACCTTCAAGTGAACTGGTGTCCCTTACCTTGTTTTCTCTGTAAGACCAAGGAACTTCATTTCTTTGTCCTGTTGTAAAAACACTGACACAGGAATTACTGGGTTGTGCTTTTCTTTCAAATACCAGGACCTCTAAAAGTGCTTCTTCTTGGCCAGTTGAGGTTATTTGTTTGCAGAATATTCTTCCCCCAGTGGGTGCTCGGGTGCTGGGACAGGTTCCCCAAGGAATTGTTTATGGCACAAGCCTGCCAGAGTCCAAGAATGTGGAAAATGCTCCCAGGGATGCCCAGGATGAGATTGTTGGGGTGCCCTGAACAGGACCAGGAGCTGGACTCGATGATCCCTGCAGGTCCCCTCCACCTCAGGATATTCTGATTCCATGACTATCCCCCAAACAGATCTTTTCAGCACTTCAGGGACTTCAGCAAGCTGGGAAAAGCAATCAGCAGCTCCAGGAGCTGGCAGCCTCTAGTTCTGACCTGCAAACCAAAACTGGACTGCGGGAGGATTCACAAATACCCCACAGAAAGTGTTCATGGCTCTGTGGCTGGATCAATTCTGTTCCTACACGTTTTTTTTTTTTTTGTAACAAACTCTCTACAAATGACCAGCCAGGCTCTGTGACCTCATGTTGTTCTCATGAATTACACCTCAGGTTGCTTCCTCCTCGGTAGTCATTGCTCTCCTGTCTCACCTGATGTTTGGAGAGATCTAAAGATTAGGCCTCTTAACAGCACACTGTGTTCACTATACAAATTATTGATCCCTCAATTTTAGACCGTTTTTCTCACCATCTCCTGGAGTGAATTGAGAACAAACTACAGCTGATAATACGTGCCCTTTCCTCAAGTTCAACCACCAGAACACTTGGGTTACAATCTCACAGGAGCTTTCTATCATTATCTGGCTCCCCCCAACCAGTAACACTCAGGTTTTGGGAAGCAGAACAGCCCTCACTGGTAGCCTGAGACATTAATTATCTCTCTGTAATAACTGCAATATCTGAATTCTCTAATAGAATCTGGATTATACATTTTCTATATTTGTTTTCTTTTAGCAGAAAATGAATTCTGAGCCAAGCTGCAAACTTGGCTATTGTTCTGACTTTTGTTTCCAGAAGATCCATCAATACACTAAAATTAAGCTCACACAGCAAAACCTTCTTTTTCAGGTGTCTTCTAAGGAAAAAGCCCATTACTGTATGAAAATGAAGATTTGATCATTATTTGCCGGGCAGGATTTACCACAGGGCATTTGGAGTAGGAAAGCTGTTACAGTGAAAGCAAAATGCATTTGTGAAGAACCAGTGTTATCCCAAAAACAAGCTAATGAATGCCCATGGAGTGCTTGATTTATTGGTCTTCCTCTGCATAATCCTGCCCTGTTCAAGGAGCTAAAAGACCTTTTCCAGGCAGTTGTTTTCCTCCACCACTTTTCTGTATCCCCCCACAAGCTCAAGAAAAACAGATCCTCACCCAAAATCATCACTGCACTGACATGTGCTGCCTTTATGTGTTCAAACCTTCTAAAATAAGATGACCTCGAGGCTTTTTCCTTAGGAATGCACAAATCCCTCCTTGACATGAGCTGCTTTGGGCCACCAAGACCAGAAGCAGAAGGGAAGAGAGGCTGAGCTGTGCCAGGCTCTGTGCACACATTTACAATGGTTTGGAGCTGGATAAAAGGAAATGATGATCTTAAAGATTCCTTCCAACCTTCAGGAATCCATGAAAAGAATATACTGGATGTGCCAAAGGTGCCACATCTCCAAATCCTGTGGAGCACAAAAGGGTTGGAACATTTCTATGCCCGGAAAGGCTGAGGGAGCTGGGGCTGCTCAGCCTGGAGAGGAGTCCCAGCTGAGAGGGGCCCTCAGCCCATGGTGTCCCTGGGTGTCCTTGTGTGTCCCTGGGTGTCAGTGGGTATCTCTGTCTGTCCCTATCTGTTCCTGGGTGTCCCTCAGTGTCCCTGAGTGTCCCCATGTGTCCTTGTCTGTCCCTGGATGTCCCTGGGTGTCCCTGTCTGTCCCTGTGTGCAGGGAGAGCTCCAGGTAAGGCCCAGGCTCTACTCTGGAGCCCCAGCAGTGGCACCAGAGGAAGGGGCAGGGATTTATTCCAGGAATTGTCCTGCACAGGAGGCAGAACTTCTGCCCTGGGCAGTGCCCAGCCTGAGCAGAGTCCAGAGAGGCTGTGGGGTCTCCTCCCTGGGGATATCTCAGACCCTCTGGACCCAATCCAGGGGTGCTACACCTGCTGCCTCTCTCCTCACTGTCATAAAGATGTCTTCGGTGAGGAAAGGGATACAGAGAACAGGCTAAGCACAGATCAAGAGGAGTCAGAGAGGAGACAGCACAAACTTCATCTCGATTGTGCACAATACACATTTTCCCAGCAGGAGAAAGAATCTATGTCTTTACATAAAGAGAAAGGTCCTCTTTTACAGCCCAAACTCCATCATTTGATACTCAGCAGCTGGATACAGAAAAAAAAAAAAAATCAGTGCTGGTGTAAAATATGAACTCCTGGAAAGCTGATACACCTCAGGTTTTTCACAGCCCTCGGCGCTGAGTGTCTGAAGATTGCTCAGCTCGGAAAGGTCACTCGTGCTGTACACAGGAACCTGACCACAGTAATCTGTAAAGAGCAGATATTGTTCCCCTTGTTTGTCAAGACTTTAGGAATGCAAACAGGAGCACTCAGGCTCTCTCTTTGGGATGTATCAGATTCGTGGGCGCTGTGTGCCGAGTTCACAGATGTGAGACTTCACCGTTGGTTTTGGCAAGTCTGGTCATAATCTTCAGCGAAATCAAAACACTGCAAAGATCACACTCCACATTTCTAAGACCTAATTTAATTAAAAACTTTCACTGGGAAGGGATGGTTTCAAGCTCTCCCCCCTTCTTCCTTTGCATACAGACATAAACATTCACCAGAACCAAACTCAGCATTGATTTTCCTTTATCCCTTGCACTAATCTGAAGTCCCGAGAGATGAAGAGATGAGGTTGAGGTTAAGAAAGTTATGCACAACAGCTCTTAACCTGATGGCAGGGAGATAAGAAACATGCTAGTATCATTTAGGAGAACTCATCTATCAAATTACCTATCCCTGTTGGATTTGGTGGGGAGTGTTCCCACTTTTAAGTGAATAACTCGCTCGTTCATCTTCAAAAGGTTTCTCTGCAAGCTTTAAGTCAAACATCCATTAGGAAAAAAAGAAAAAAAAAGACAGTTCCTTGAAGTTTTTGGCCACCTGTTTGGAAGAGGTCTCCTGGCATCAGGTTAGAGACAGAGCAAAAGAAAAACACAACAAAATGTGCTCGATGCTGCATTACATCTTCTCCATATTCCTTCTGATGTGGGAATTCAGATGCCAACCCTGATTATCTGTTTTACAGTGAGGGCACTGACGTCACAGGCTCAGCTCAGAGAGCTTTTCCACGGGTCAGATCTTCTGATAGGAGTTGTCTCCACATCAGGGACACCAGTGAAACCACCACCATTTATTTTAGGGGGGAATTAACGTAGTTGGGTGGTCTCATGTCAATCACAGCCACATTCCTGCAGTATTGATGGCTGTTCCCAGCAGAGATTGGGGATGAGCCTCAGTCCAATTGCAAATTTTTGGTGGTGTTGAAAATTTTGCATCTATTTTAAGGACAACTCCTGCAGGCAGTGTAGTTTTTACTGTGCAATTAACTGTGCTGATTTTGGTGACATTATTTCCATCTTGAAACCACTTATTAAGAAAAGACAATTTTTCTTCAATATAAACCCAAGAGTTTCACTGGGAAACACTAAGCAAGCTCACTGCCTTTCTCAGACATTTGTTTTCCATTTGCTTTTTAAATAAAAAGTAATGCTTTGCTTAGTAATTTCACTGTTTTATTTAATTTTTTGCACCAAATCCAGGTTGCTTCCTCCCTTAGGTAAAGATTTCTGTTTAAAATTAAAGGCAAAAATGCATGAAGAATTTTATTTGCCATTTGGTAATCTGGTCCAATTTTCTTAAGCTAAGAACACTCACTCAAGTTTTATTTGTGTAAAACCAAGATGAACCATAAATTCAGTAGATGCACTCCATGTAATCACTTTGCTCCATGGAGAACTCTGGAAAATTGTGAAAGCCAAGGGTAGTTTGGACTGATTTTGTCCTTGGGAATTCACGTGTCCTAAGACGAAAAATATTGAAGGAGGATAATATATTAATCATTAATGTTGCAAGGTTATTAGCCAGTTGTAAGGGTTTTGTATTGTTTTGGGTTTTTTTCTTTTGCAGTCTACGTAGCTTTATTACTTATTTTTTCTCTACAGATATTTTCCTGGCCAAAAAATTAGTTGTTAATAAAAATGAACTTAAGATACTGAATTTTAACCTCATCAAAAATCAGCAGAGAGGCTCCTGGCCCCTTTGGTCCTACTCCACTCTCCAAATAAATCAAAATAAAATATTTGTTAAGCAAAGTGTTACATAAAGCATCAGGGTCCATTTAACTACTGGAGGAGCCAAATACAAGTTTTAAGGCACAAGTTTTTTTGTTTATTTTGGGGGTTTTTTTGTTTTTTTTTTTTCCATAGCTTCACTCTACCCACTGATTACCACAACCAATTCCAGAGACAGGTCCTGGGCTTATTGTGCTCCTACTGGAGAAATATCCCTTGCTGGATGAAACAGATACTCAGGTTTCTCTCCAAGCTCTAATTCCCAAAGCAAGGAATTTGGGGTAGCCATCCAAAAATAACTGAGTGTTTCCTGATGAGCACCATGGCCAGACAAAGAGAATCAACTCAGCAACGTTTTTATCCCAATGGAAGGTAATGGCTCATTTATCTAATTTTATATTCAAGCAATAAATTGAATAATAGTTATTTGAGACTGTTCCTCTCATTGCAGATTTATAGATGGGACAGCTAAACCTCAAAAATTAACTGAGGAAATATTAGTCAGTCATTGATTGCAGAGTTTTTAAATCTACAATATATTCAGTAGTAGAAGGGGAGAAGAGAAAATAAAGTTTGTCAATAGAAGAGGAAAAGATTTTAAGTGAATGTGGGATAATCAGACTCATAAATAGTCTGGGGGATGCAATGAGGAGTTTACAGCACTGCTTTTGCAGGGAAAACACTAGACACAGAATTGTGTATAAACATTAAATATCCTGGACAATGAAATCACAGATTCACAAAATTACCTGGGTTGGAAGAGACCTTCAGGGTCATCTAGTCCAGCCATCATTAGATGGAATGATTCATTCATCTGATTTATGCATCTAATGTATCCATCTGATTTATCAATCTGATTTATCTGGAGCAGCCTGGTGTAGTGGAAGATGTCCCTGACCATGGCAGGGGGTGGAATGAGAGGATCTTTAAGGACCCTTCCAACCCAAACCAGTCTGGGATCCTGGGATTCTCAGTCATTTGCACTTTCCTTGTCTTTATCCCAGAGCCTGGAATGGATGGTGGCTGCTGGAAGCTGGAGGCACAAACACCTTTTTCTGCCTTCCATGGTGTCAAAGTAAACCCATAAAAATTCTCTTTTGGTTTTAGCTCTCATACTGGGGTGTAAAACTGCTTCTGGTTAATTCTTTCCAGTTTTTGATTATTTTAATATTTCTAAGTGCCATAGGAACCCTCAGCATCCTCTTCCCATCACAGACACCATCCCCACACTCCAACCTCAGCAAAAAACAGAGGGAAATCCCATTCTCCTGCCCAATAGCTGCAGACACTTCCTCTAATGTTACATAAAAAGAAATTCAAACAGGGTAGAGATAGGTTGAGACATCTCTAGTTAAGAGGAAGGAAAAACAACCAAGCCTGATTGTTTTCTATAGCCAACAAAACAAAATAGCAAGGAAAGAGAGTAAAAAATGTTTTGCAACAAGCTCACTCTTTAACCTGATCCAGATTTTATGAGAAGTAATTTTTTAACATTCTTACTAATTCCTGATATTTTTCTTAATAAAAGTGGCTGCAGTGGAAAAACTCAAGGACAAAGAATAATTAAGTTATGCCTCTAAAGTACATTAAACCATATTCAAAGCAAATGGTAACATTCATTCACAATAAACCTGCAGAAACATGACTTGATAAATTATAACCCAGGCCTGCTTGTACTGTGGAAAAAACTTCTTTTGGACCTGGAGAAATCTGCTTCTCTTTGCACAAAGGATGCTCTGTACCAGTTGGTGGTAGACAAAACGCCTTCAAAGGTGCTAGCACAGCCTCTGGAAGAGCAAACCTCAAGAAAAAGGGTTTTTTAGGAGGTGTAGAGCCCTCTCTGGCACCTTGAGTAGAGCAAGGAATGGGATGAGTGGGCTGCAGAAGCACCTTCGTGCCCCAAGCTGGCTCAGTTAGAGACGTGCAAGATGCAAATTAGGGAGAATTTGGGCTACTCTCCATTACAATGAGGATCTGTGGAAAACTGGGGCAGCCCGAGGTCAGTTTAGGATATGGAAAAAGGCACTTTTGACCCAGGCTTTCTCTTTCTCCAGGTGGGTCCCGCGTGAGTTTTAAATTAATGAGGGCTGCAGGCTTCAGCCTTTCAAAAATTAAATGATTATTTGATTGAGTGGTTGCTGCCTGGACGCGTTTGTAAGAAATAATAATATCCCTCAAAATAAAAAATCCATTAAGCAGAAGGGCACAGAAATTAGTTGCAGAAACAACCATATTTGTGTTGATCTTTGGCCGCTGTAAATCAGCATAACCCGAAGGACTTCAAAGGAAACGGTGCCAATCCACAGCCCTGGGAATCTGCTGTGCTGCACTTAAACTCTGCCCAACATCTTGGCATCCTGTGTGAGTTCAGTGTTTATTCTCTCGCATTTAAAAGGACAGAAACACACACACACCTTTCATCTGCTCTCAGCAAATTGCTAGTGATTTCTCCTTGGCTACAACGCTCAGCTGTGGCCGGCCACAGAAAGGTTGTCCAGCTGCTTAGGAGCGCATTTGAATATGAATTGGAACACGGGTTTCATGGAAATTTGGCCGCTCCCAGCTCTCCCTGGCTTTGTCCGCCTGGAGATTGTTTGTCCCTCCTTTCAGCTCAATAGCTTCTTTCAAATTATAACAAACAAGGATGCTGGGGAATACCAGGAAACAGCTCCAAAGATGTTGTGCTCTTTTATATTCCTGGGTATGTCACTTGCTAACAGCCCCGGCGCCTGCTCTTCCAAACTGGAACAAGGGCGAGGACCGAGTGAAATTCCCCGCTCCTGAGAAAACAAACAAACCAACTCACCCACCCCCTGGAAACAAAGAGTAAAAAATATTTCCTCAATTAGGCAGCTGAAAAAAAAAAGAAAAGGTCCAGAACCTGGCAAGCCTTATCCATGTGCGGGCGCCTCGCTTTTCTCACTCCTCTGGCTCCTTTCAAATGGATTCCGTCAAGAATAATGGCCAAGAATTGGTTCTTGATCTTCTCTGAAAAAAATAAAAGGTACAAAGTAAATGAGATAAACTGTGCTGCACGAATATAAATTAATGATGACTTCATAACAGACTTTCTCGCTTTGCATAAGATTAATTAGAATAAATGCCTGAATTGGGTGCTGGAAATTCTTTTAAAGCTTGGATTTCCATGGGTGCATCTATTTCTTATAAATTTTCAAACTGAAGCACAAGTCTAAATTCAGATGCATTAATTATTGCCAGATTTGGTCAGATTCCAGTCTCCAGAAATCAGCAGCAGTGTAGAGAAATTATTATTATTACTAATATTACCCATAGCATTATTATTTTCCTATCTGCCCACTATGACTCTGCTTCATTTTTTAGAGGGAAAATAAAAATGCAGGTAAAATATGCTTTTATGTAAGTTTTAAAATATCATAAAAGAGCAAGTCCTCATACTTTTTTTACCCCAAATTCCTCTGTTTGTTGCTGACAAGCAGGGCAGGTTATCCCAGACATAGACTTGACCTGTTCAATCCAGAATTTCTCCCTTTCCTAATCTACCTACACGGAAAGCAGTTTTCTCTAATGAAATCAGAAAATGGCAGTGGCAATTACTGCATGTCCACAGCATGTTTCCAGCCTTTTTCCTTTCCCTGATGGTCCCAGACTCGTGGTATGGGGAAGCTGACTTTTTAAATGTCATCGCTTTTGTCACTTTAAGTTCTATTAAGATTGGTTATTGACTTCATGTATAATTAATGGCTTCCAAAGTCGTACATTTTTACACGTGATAAACCCTGGTGCTGAGAAAGGAACAAATTCCTGTTGTTTATTGCCCTTCCCTCTTCCCCACCCAGGAGGAACAGGAGTCACTTGAACTAAAGCCCTACGGCGTCTCCCATGAATGTGTCTGGATGTTTCTCACTTAGGCTGACGTGACAATTATTAGACCTGGCACATATAAACACAAAAAGCAAGAGGCATTAACAGGTCTATTCACTAAGGGTTCTGCACCCTTTGCACAAAAAAAAACCCACAAGCCAAACCAACAAAACTTAAATAAAAGTAACATCCCCAAATTGTGTAAATGTCAAGGTTTTCTCATTTATTAATTCCCCTCTCTTGGATGTGCAATGCTCCCAACTCTGTCTCTGCTCAATGGAGAAGTGCTGGGCTGATAAAAACCGACTCATCCTGGCACATTGCATCCTGGCAGACTTGGACCATGATCCAAAAATGCACTTATGTGCATTGCACCTACGGAGAAGCATTTGTTTGGAGCTCATTTCCCCCCGCCCCGAGGGGACTGACAGCCACAGCGTTTGCCACGAAGGGCTGGGGACAGGTCCACGATGTCCTCCTGGTGCCCTACTGCACCTGAAGGGAAGACAAACAAAAAAGTGGAGAGAAAAGTTCTGTTTTCCCACCTTTGGGCTGTTCTGAAGAGCTTCTGCCCCTGAGACAGAGGGTCACACTGCTCATCCCACCTGCAGAGGAGCGGAAGCCTGGAAGGTGTCTCCCCACCATCAGCAATCTTCACCCTTGCAGAAGTGACAGCATCCCAGAGGGGAGACCATGGGCCTGTTGTTTATTGCAATTCTAAGTGTGGATGTTGTTCTCTGCCACCATCTCAGGCTGTGCTGAGCCAGGCAGCAGCAAGGAGCTGCCAGGAATCCAGGATGGAGTAGAAATCCCTGCCTTTGGCTTTGGCCTGGACGACTGGCACCATGAAGGGGTTTGTGAAGAGGGAGGGGGATCTCTTCCTTTTACAGGGAGTTGCTGAGATCATTCTTCCACTCAGTATAAAAGAGCATTAATTTGTCTCTTTCTTTGGGGGAATTCAGTTTCTACAGAAAAATGATCTCTTTATGTATCAGAAGAATACCCAATGCTTTCAGTCATGGAATGATAGAATAGTTTGGGTTGGAAGGGGCCTTAGGGATCATCTCATTCCAACCACCACGTGAGGGAAACTTTTCACTAAACCAGGTTGCTCAGAGCCCAAACAATTCCATATAACCAACCTCTACAGAAACAAAGTCCTCTGTGCTTAAAGTCCTTAAATCTGCTCAGAACGCCTGTGACTATTTGTCTGATCAGCAACAGCTTCAGAGGAAAGAGAGGCAGACACTCAACCCACAGCAGATTTCAGTCCCCAAACCCACCCCTGTGGCAGTGTGGAGTCTCTTTTCCTGCTCCTGCCTCCCCCCCAGTCTCATCAGTGGTGCACAGTGCTGGTGCAGGTGGCAGCTGTGGCACGGGCAGCACGTGCCAGCTGTCTGGGACACAGGTGTGTGTGCTCCTGCTCACTCTTCTCTGCAAACCACACCTCCAGGAGCCAGGCTGGAAGGAGAGAAAAGGGACATGGCCCACGTTTCCATTCTCACTTAGCTGGTGAATAAGCACCACAAGCAAAAGGCATCTCTTAAAGGCTGTTCTGTGCGATGCTTGCATTGGTGAGGTATCGGAATTTTGGGTTGTAGTAAATAGGCAACATGTTGTTACAGCCATTGTTGTGCACATCTGACACACAGATCCATCCATAAAGCAATCTGAGAACAAGGCACCAGTTATTTGTTGTACCTACCTTACCCCAAATGGCACAGACAACTGCCCACATGCCCTTTATGAGGATGAAATATGGAAACAGGCAGGAGAAAATCCAAGATTCATCACCACTTGGAGTTAGCATAACCTCAGTTACACCGTGATTTTCAAGTTACTGATGTTTATTTTCAAGTCCATGACTCTACAGACTGGAGGGAAGTCACTGTGGGCTGTATTTACCAGTGAGTGACAGGAGTGATGACATCAATAACCAACTCACATCAATGATGTAAGAATTCTCCATTTCCCTTCAGCACTATTGACAGCTATTCTCCAATGCTGAACTATCAGGACGTCAAACATGCTCATTGGCAAGGAATGAGGAATGATGGTGATGCCTTCTGGAGGCTGACTTGGAACAGAGACTAGACAGAGCAAAGGGATAAAGCAGGAATTTATTCCAAAGCCTCACTGGGCACACCTGGGCAGCACAAGAACCCAGCCAGACCACACCCAAGGTGACCCTAAAATGGGCACAGAATGGACAACTGATCATAAGGTCTCACACTTTTATAAGTTCTGGTCTATTTGCATATTAAAATCAATTGTCCAACCATAGCTTCAGGTTACAAAACTCCATCCTCCTTGTTTTTCCTTCTCACCTCACTGTTCTTTTCATTCTTGGGTTTGAGAGTTGTCCTTGGTATCAAACTAGAGAAGGAATTGTTTTGTCTGTCTACACTGTGAAAAGAGCTTTATAGCACTTAACATGAAACCTAAAACTATTCACCAAAACAGCACAGAGTCTAAAAAATATAACAGTTAAAACTTAAGTCATCAGTGGAAAAGCCCTTTTACCATCCAGCAGGGTTTTTATTCGCAATTCAGCCCTTTGTTTGTAGGCAGAGTGAGAATGTTCTGTCTTTGCAGGAATTGGGAAAACAGGAGTTGGGAGCGGCCGCCAGCCGGAATCTGGGGAAAGGCACTGCACCCCAGCCACGGCTGCCAGGGTGATTTAGGGCTCTGGCTGCTCAGCTCTGCCAGATGGAAGGAGCAGGGGTCAGGGAAGGCACACACACAAGATAAAGAAAGGTTTGGTAGAGTGGCAATTTTACAGCAAATTTTCATCAAAGAGGAGGAGCCACAAAGAAAGGTGCAACAGGAGAAAGGTGATGCAGACTAAGCAGCCCGATTCATCCTACACATCCCATGAATATCTGGATGTCAGACAAGCTCTGAGGATGCTTTGCCAGGGATCTGAGATTTTACTTGGCTTCCCTGGAAATTCTACCTGTCAAAGGCAAATTGGTGTTTGCTTCTCAACATTGCTTTCTGTATACAAATACAGACCAAAACACCCCAAAAAAAGATACTAGGACAGTCATAACAAGACTCTACAGAATCTTGGAATCATTGAATTGTTCAGGTTGGAAAAGCTCTCTAAGATCAAGACTTCCAGCCCTGCCAAGGCCACCACTAACTCATGTCCCCAGTGCCACATCTACAGTTTTTTGAATGCTTCCAGGGATGGTGATTCCACTATTTCCCTGAGCTTGTGGCTGTAGGTTCCTCCAACAGTTAATATATTCCAGGCTATTACCTGGCCAAAGCTAAACTTATTTAAACAGATAAAGGTTGATTTGGAACTGCAGGCAATCCCATGAACCAGTCTAGGAAAAGACAAAAAAAAAAAAAAAAAATGCTGTGAAATGTTGAAGAAAGCACCAAATCTCATTTCACCTGAACAGGGGTGCAGGGATAAAGCAGGTCTGAACTTTTCCTTTCTGGTCTGGTCTTGGAACAACCTCATGGTGCTCCTCACCTAAAACTGCAGCTCTACAACACAACCCCCAAAGGCAGCATGAGAAGGATTTTACTGAGTAAAGTTTTTAAATTAATTGTGGGGTTTTTTTTCTGGGGGAGTTGAGCAGTGAGTCTTCACAGAAGAACTGAAGAAAGATAGAAATGCTGAAGACTCGCTGCCTTGTGGCACCCAGTCACCACTGCACGAATATCAGGGAAAAGCAGGAGCGTGTCTCCAACTGGGATAGCAAAACCTGGCCTGATGGAGTGGCTCACGTGGTCTGTCTTGGCTGCTCCATGCAATACCTCCTTTGTTTGCTCCTAGCACAGCTATTTATATCACACACTCAACTGAAAGGCAAGCGGCCAAAGGTTTGCTTTTTAGGGTTAGTTTGGGCAAACGCCCAAACCTCTGGATGCTAAACTCTCCAAACCACCAGGGTTTGCAGAATTAGGTTAGAAATCACACACAAATGGGCTTTCTCCAAAATCATTTTTGCACTCCATTTGTAACAGAACCACTCTCTTGACATGTTTTTATATTTTCCTATCAAGATCTAACCAGGATATGAAAGCATTGAATACTAATGAGGAAAAAAAAATTTGCAAGTTATCGTTGCCCAACTTGATTGGAAATACTGTGCAAGAAATAACATTGCCTCACGCTGCAGTGGAGGGAATATGTCCTTCACTCGGGAATACGGTGCTGGATCTGGTGGTGAGGTATCAAAAATAGATTTCATTTTAATTAAACAGATTATAGAGGTATTAATAGAGGGGAGAGATCCTCCTGGAAAGAAGAGAAATGGCAGCTGAGCCAAAAGAAATGTCATGAACAGCTCATTCTGAGGGGTTCTGTAAGCCCAGAGGTGCTCCAAGGTCCCCATGGGACAACATCCTGCCTGTACAGAGGAGAACTTGGCCAGGATGGCTTGAGCTCACATTTCCAGCTTATTTTTGGCCCTGAAGACCTGAAACTCCACTTGGACCAATCCATCTTCATCGCTGGAGCAGGAAGAGTGCTTCTGCCAGCAGGGACCGGGTCTGCTAACGCTCAGCTGGGCAGCGCCGATGAGTTCGGTGCCACGGCCCTCATGTGCCAAGTGACCACCCAGCCAACTTGCCAGGCTTGGGCTGGCAGCCAGCTCCTGACAGGCACATTCCCAGCTGCTCTGGCTCGTGTGGATTAGCCAGAAATCTGAAGGAGACCATGCAGAGCCCTTTGCCTGGAGCCGGAGGACGCACACGTGTGGGTCCTGAGCAGAGCCAGCTGATCCAAGGTGTGGTTTGGATGTTTTACCTTCTATACTGAAAAATTTGGGGAAGGTGGCAATATTTGGGAGGTAGGCTTGGGGAAAAGGACTACAACTCCATCACCATCCAGGCCCTGCAGAGCTGTTGGAGACATAAAATAAGGCAAGCAGCCTTTCTGCACAGAAAAAAAAATCCTTAAAAGCTTCCTGAGGTTAAAACATTATTCTAAATACGATTCTGAAATATCTTTCTGTTTGAAAAACAACTAAAACCCACCTAAATGCTGCATTTGAAGAGCAAAGGTTATTTCAAAATATATTATTAATTAGTAAAACATTTTGAAAACTGTTCTATGATTTGTTCTATAATTTTTCAAGTTGGGATATTCACTGAAACAAACCCTCTGAGTGGCTCCCTTTTGAATGATTCAGCATTTTCCCCAAGGAAAGGTGTCGTTCCATATTTGTCAGCCATCCCTATCCTGAGACTCCATGAAGCCCCACCATATGGAGCCCTCCACCCAGAGATGTCCTTCCAGCCAGGGATTTTGCCCAGAAGGCAGCTGCAAACCAGTTGTTGTTTCTTTTCTTCCACCAATTTCTTTCACATTTGTGTTCCATCCTACAAAATCTCTCCTTTTCCCTCTGTTACAAAGACCTGGATGCAAGAATTATGAGTTGCAGCTCTTAGACAAGATACAGATGTACAAATTAGGCCACTGCATCCATTCTCCTTATTAAAGATGAAGCCTCATTTTATATTTTTAATCTTGATTTAGTTAACATTTCAAGTGAAAGACAAAATGCTGCATGTCTCCCTTAATAATAGATGTAACTAAGAAATATCCCATAATACAGAATTGTGTTGCTTTTTAATCAAACTCTCTATTGCTTTCTTCTTTTAAATTACAGATGATCTGTGCCTTCCCAATTTGTCACTCAGCAATGCAGCAATTCCACAAAAACATGTATTTTAAAAAAACCTTGGGAAACATCTTGTAATATTCATGCAGCAATGTGTCTTTTTAAACTTTCACTACCTGTGTATTTTAAAGCATTTTTTCCAATGCCCTTGCTACCTAATTTGAGAGACAAATCCACAATCCCGAGCAAAACTGAAGGTGGACATATGTGTCCTTGTCTAGTCACTAATGTCCACTATTCCCATGTATTACAGTGGTTTATCAGCTCCCTCCTTTAAAGAATTTGACAGGAGCTTTTTGCCTTTGGCAATCCAGTTGCAGTCTCATTCTACATCTGTTTTGATTGTCAACCTAATTCTGAGAGCAGTCAAAAACCTAGTCAGATCTCTCATGAATATCTTGGCAGGTTATGGCTTATTTAGGCTACAAGTAGCTCTGTTGGAACAGCATCCAAATATACTACAGATTGACTCACACAAATATAAATCCCTCAGTGTTCACAATTCCTTCCTGCAAACAATTAGGAAAATGCCTCATTGAGTGAAGATGCAAATAACAGTTCTGCAGCCCCTCCACCAAGTTGTGCCCTGGTTGGTGCTCAGCCTCCCTGCCTGCCTCAGTTTCTCTCCTTCACTGTTTGCCTCCTTCCCTGCCTTCCTGGATTCTTGTCTGCCTGCTTCCCTGTCTTCATCCCTGATTCCCAGCCTCCAACCCTGTTTCCTTATCTTTTTTTCTCTCTCCCTCCATCCCTGCCTCCATGTCTGCCTCTCTGCTTGCACCCCCTGCTTCCTTCCCTGTCTGCCTCTCTCCTTCCCTTTCTCCCCACCTCCATCTCTCCCTTTGTCTCCCTGCCTTCATCCCTGATACCCCACCTCAAATCCTGCTTCCATTCCTGACACCCTGCCCCAAATCCTGCCTCCATTCCTACATCCCTGCCTCAGATTCTGACTCTTCCTGATACCCTGCCCCTAGCCTGCCTCCTTCCCTGATCAAATTCTGCCTCCTTCCCTGATACCCTGCCCCATATCCTGCCTCCTTCCCTGACACCCTGCCTCAAATCCTGCCTCCTTCCCAGACACAATGCCTTAAATCCTGCCTCCATGTCCACCTCTTCCTGCACCCCTGCCTCCATCCCTGCATCCCTGCCTGTCTCCCTGCCTCCTTCCCTGTCTCCCAGTCTCATTGCCCATCTCCCTGCCTGCCTTCATCCCTGCCTTCCTCCCTCCCTGCCTCCCGTGCCGCAGCCTCAGCTGCACGCGGGCTGAGCTCTCCTCCAGCTGCAGCAGCAGCAGCAAGGTGAAGCGCGGGAGCTCTTCAGGGAGGGGAGAGCAAATTAAAGCTCACTGCAGGAAAGTTGTGCCCCTGGCACTCTGCTCATGCAACAGCTGCAGATACAACAACGATCATCTGACATTCTGACATATACGTTGAGCAAAGCAGCGAGCGAGCCAATGCCGACACAACCTCGCGCAGGGCTCCGAGTCCCAGCCTTGAGCAAAACAGGTGTATGACATCCTGTTGCCAGTCTTCAGAGGTTATGGCTACGAGGAGAGACATCTGAGAGAGGAGCAGATGAAAATAACAAAGAAGGTTAAGGCTCGGGTTGACAAGCTCATTGATAATATTTTAGATGGAACAGACCTGCCCGTTGACTACAAATTGCTCCTAATGTCTCCCGTAGACTGCAGGCCCCAGTCGAAGTGAAAATGGGCTCATTCATTACTTTCTGCGAACAAATTTCTGCAAAAAGGAACCACTGCGACCCAGAAACTCCAGATGTCCTTCGGGGCCGAGGCTGCAGAGCTGTCCTGGTGCCAGAGTAGCAGCATTATGTTGTGCGGCCTTCGGGCTTCCATGCAAATAAACAGGAGTAATGAAATCCTTTAGTAAATATTTTTGAATTTGGTGGAAAATCCTGTTGCAGCATTTTGCTTTTTAATGTTCTGAGACTAATTGATTATCTAATAGGAGGCAAGGACATTGCCAGGAAAGGCATTGCTCTCGTGTTAGCATCCAGGACGTGGCCCTTTGTGAAATTTCACTGGAAAAAAAATTGCGTTTGGAGAAGAATTTTAAATCCAGTCTTCTGTGTTTTCACATTGTAGACATTATGGCCCAGAAACAGCACATGGCCTGCCATTCCTGGAAGTTCATTGCTTCAAGTCACATAGCTCCCTAGGCTAATCAGCCTTTACTAAGTTGCCTTATTTTGGGGAAAGAAAACACGTATTAAAGTGAGGCCGTGTCTCCATAAAAGATGCTCGGAAGAGCACTGTTGGATATTAAAGTTAGCATCTGCTATTGTCTGGTTAACAATTGGCAATTACCATTAGTTTCCACTGTGGCTGATGGAGTCACAGATGGCTGATTGAGTCAAGTAAGTGCACTTATTCCTATGGAGGGGTGCGCTGTAGCAGGAAAATACTTCCACTCACATCACATGCAATCCAGGCAGAAAGTCACGAGGCGGCTTCCAAAAAGTCACTTCCAGCTTGTCTGGCCTGTTTGAGATAAATCCCAAAAGATGCTGTAAAGAGGGGCTGTAAAAACAGAAAAAAACGGGATCCAAACTGCAGTCAGGGGTTAATACACACAGAGAAAATCAATTTATTGTGACCTGAAGAGGTACCACTATCATTACAGGTAAAGTTTTCTGCTGGGAGAAATTTGGATGGCTTCTGTTCTTTTTAACAAAACTGGCTTGCTCTGCAGCACATTAAAAACATTCTGCTAATCACAATTTATCATGCTTAGTGGAAAATCTTCGCCACTTGGTTTGCATGTCCTTAATTAGAGATTTAATAAGTAGACAACTGTTTGAACACAGTCACTTTGCCCATTAACATCATGTACCTTGGTTTGATTTAACACCAATGACTGCTAATACATTGTGCCATTCCATAATGGGACTTCTATGCTTCTCATAACTCCAAGGGATTCAATTCAAATGTGCCTTTCACATCTGCATGTTGGAATTGTGAACTCCTGATAGTTTATACCTGGTGGCTGTTGTACTTTTCACCTGACCAAATCTTGACATTTCTCCCTGCTGTCATGGCTCAAGGGATGTCCTCCTCAGCTGGAGGACTGAGACAGGAGTTCTGCTGTGGGTTGCTCTTTCCCAATAGGAGAATCCCTACTTTACCCTCCCCAGAACCAGTCCAACACCCTCCCAACACCTAAAGATATTTAAAAATACCTAATCCATGGTAATGCCAATGGGAGACAGGCACCTCCAACCCCCTGGCTTAAACCAGTGTTTGGTGTTCCCAAACACTGTTACTGTGAGACCCAAGATTTGCCAACCTCTTCCATGCCAACCACAGCCACTCACAATTCCTGTAGCATCAAATCCTGCTCTTATCCTCCCTGGAACACTTGGAGGATTATGATCACTTTCCTTGAGCCAGCACGAGAGGATCAGCAGAGCTTGAAACAGCTGCAGACAGAACAGGAGAGTCAAATGAGGCTAAGGCCACCAACTGCTCTTGACTCAGGGGAGTTTGGATCAGGTCCTGAGTAAATCTCAGGTGTTTTTTGCTTTGAAGAAATTTTCCAAGATTAATTTTCCAGCCCTATTACATCTTCAGAGACTCCAGACATTATTGGATGTGAAGACGTTCATAGCAGGGATTTGGAACCAGGTGATCTCTAAGGTCCCTTCCATCCCAAATCATTCTGTGATTCTATGTGGAGACCTAGAAATAAAAAAAAAAAAAAAGAGAAGAAAAGAAAAGAAAACAAAAACCAGTGAAACTCCTTTGTCTCTATCTTATATCTGACAAGCATTTTCAAAACACCTTCGCCAATCAGTTCTTAAAAAGCAGCATTCCCATTTTCTGCGAAACTCTCTCCAGGGTGTGTTTACAGCACGCCTTGCACAGGAGAGCATGGGGTGAGCACACATCACACCCATGGCAGGGGCTCTGAGCAGTGGGTTTTTGGTGCTCTTAGCTCAGTTCCTGGGCTCCCTGGCAGCTCAAAACTGCCCCGATTTGGCAGCCAGCTCACGGTTTGCTCGCGAGGCACATGGGGAGCTCGGCCTTCCCTCACTGCTGCCTCCCTTCCCTCCACACCTCATTCATTATAAAAAAAAAAAAAAAGAAAAAGAAAAAAAAAGGGAGAAAACCCCCAAATCAGGCTCACTGTCGAGCTATCCCTCCCATTTCTGAGGAGGACTGCCAAGCTAACACACAGATGATTTTTCTTGGCATCTTTATTTTTCGATGATGTTTTTTCAATGCTTAGCATTAAGCTGAAATATTGTTTGCCAGGGATCACTGCCCATCAGGTGCTTTATTACAGATGAAATTAGATTTCTTTACAGTTGCACTGGAAGAGGAGAGAGGGATAATGTGAGTAGCTTTTTAAAACTGACAGTCATTTCAGCAAGGCAGGGAAAAAAACCACACTGCCCCTGCCTGATCAAAACTGTTTTCCTTATCCCTCCCAAATTAAAATTTGATTTAAACAATAAATAAATAAATAAGAAAAAAAAACCCCAGCTAAATGTATTTATAGTACTGAGAATATTTTTTTTCCAGCACGAATATTTTTATTCCTACAGATTTAACCTTCAGTTTGCTCGGTTTCACTCGGCGAGCGGCAGCCAAAATCCCACAGCTCTTTACAAGAGGATATTCCCAAGGAATATCTTCTCCAGGGAGGGAAAAAAAAAAAAAAAAAAAAAAAAAAAAAAGGCAAAAAAGAAGAAATAACACAACCCTAAAGGTAAGTTTGGGGAACATTTGGTGCCAGCAAGACAAAGCCCGTTGCCGTGGTGCCCGGCGCTGGCAGAATTCCACGCGATCCCGCCCGGTGCTCCGCTGTGCATCCTTCTCCTGTACAGGGAAGGCACAATAAGCCAGCCAACACTGGCTCCCACACAAAACATGTTAACTTCGGGACATGCCAGGCAGCTTCCCAACCCGTGTACGCTTTCAAAAGGGCAGATTTATTTTCAAAGGAAACTCCTTTTGCACGTTTCTCTCTGAAGCCGCTTTAAAAGGGTTTGGTGGGGTCTGGGTGGGGTTTTTCTGAGGGGGGAGAGGTCAGACAGATTTTTTTTTTTTTTTTTTTTTTGCCTCCAATCCGGCGAAGAAACCTAAATTTTGCACCTGCGTAACGCTAAAGGCAGAGGCTGGATAAAGCTGTAAATTGTTTAACAGCCAATCTGGAGAAGGAGCAGCGCTCAAAAAACATAATACCTCTGGAAGGCTGGAGGCAAGATTCATTTAAACAGTTTTCACTGTCATCGATGTCACCAATTTGAAGCTTGTCTTGTTTACCGGATGAAGGTTTCACACTGTGTCAATGTTCTGCCAGGATTCGGCATTAAAATGAGCAGTTAGTACAAGTCAGCCATAAACATGGCAGATCTGTTAGACTGGCAGAAGCCACCGCGAGCTCCCTGGTGCAGCTTTTAAGCACTTGGCATGCTGCTAGCTCAAACTGGAGAGGGGGCTGTGAGCATCATTTGGGCCTGAGTGCAATGCACTTGAAATAATTACTTTAATCAGCAAAAGTTAATTACTTTAAATCATAAATTAATGGCGGAGCATTTGGCAGAGGCTGATGTGTGTGGCGAAGCTGTCAAGCAAAAATCACAGGTGAACCTGCGACCCCGTCTCAATATCACTGGATGAAAGAAAGGAGCTCACCTACTGTGCGTGCCACTTCTGCCACATTAAAAAGAACTCTTTGTAACAGGAGAACAGCCACCTTAAACTGTCACCTATAAAAAAGGGACTATAAACAAGCAGATTGCTGCTAAGCAGGTGCTGCTGGAGGAGTTGGCCCTTGATAATAATAAGATCTTAAAATGGCATCTGCCTTTATTTTATAGCACAATTGGAAAGATGGTTAAAAGTAATAAACCCAGCTGATATGTTTTATGAGTTAGTAGTTAGCGGTGTTTGTGGGGGAGGGATCCAAGATTTGGGGGGGAGATGCTGAAGGCTGGGAGCAGCTTGAAGGAACCCTAAGGGGAGGGAGAGGGTGAGGGAGCCCCACGCTCTCTTTAGGTTGCATTTCTTATTTCACCTGACAGCCACTTCCAGTGTGAGGCAGCGCCCTGGAAGAGCCCAGGAAAGCAATGAAAATCCTTCTGCAAATCTGTCCTTTGCACCCTCTCCTTAAGAAAAAACCCAGGCTTGGCTCGGCTGAGTTTTAGGCCATTGTTTAGGAAGACAAGGTGTGTTTGGTTAAAAAAATTTGGGCTATTTAGCCATTTTAAAAAAAAAAATTGCAGCAGACAATTTCAAAAAAAACAAATTTATAATAAACAACTTCAAAAATTTGTTAATGAGAACAGGAAGATAAGGCAAGGCAAAGGTAAGGCTACACTGGGCTCTGAGGTCATTGAATCAATGCCTGAAATTCAGAAGAGAAGGAGAGCAGAGAATGTTTGGAGAATATTGAAGTTGGAAAAAACACCTACAGCATTTAGGAAAATAATATAAAATTAAATCATACCAAAAAAAGGCTATTTTGGGGGAAAGGGAGAATGTTTGGACTTATGGTCATGAACATAATTCATGTCTAGAGTCAACTATGTATTTAATACACACATTAAATATTGATATAAATACCAGCACATACATTAAATATAATTAATTCCCTAAATTAAGTTTAATTACAGAATTAGACTTTCCAAAGGAAGGAAAAGCTCAGGGTACCTCGATACTCTGAATTTTTTCAGGGTGATCCAGCAATCCCAGTTCCATAACACCAGTGCATTAAGGGCTCCTTGCAGTCTGCTCAGAGTTGTCTGTGACACCTAAGGAGAAAACAAAGGTGAAAAAAGCGTTATGGGCTGCATTCAATTCTATGAAGTATTTCCACAAAACACATCAGGATAGAATTTTCTTTTTTTACTGGTACCTAAGCAAACCTCTTTATCTCCCATCCAGCCTCCTGTCTCATAAAAAGCCACCAAAAAGGAAGAAGGACTTTGCAGAGCATCTCTCAAATGTCCCCTGCCCTGTGCTGTGAGTGCAGTCCTGGTGACCTTGGATTGGAGAATTCCCCAAGGGAAGATGTCTCAGACCCTCCAGTCATCCCTCCCGTTACAAACCTTCACCCTCCACTCCTTGGAGAATTCCCAGGGGTTTGGCTTTGGGACACAGGGCATGGAGCAGTCACCTGAAGCCAGGTGGGAGTTCTGCAGATTCACTGGGTGGACTTCACTCTATTTTAAAATACTGAGTTTTTAAATTTTTACATCGTCTAGAAGTGACAAATTCCTAAATTTGTATAGGGCTGCTGTTCTGCCTCTTTCTGGTGAACCTGAAAAATACCGAGTCAGATATCCCAAAGCCTGCAACTGCTTTTTTTTTCCCCCAAACAACCTCCTACTGCAATTTTGTCCCTCTTCAGTGTAGAAGAGGAACTATCAGGAACTTCTGCTGCCAACAGCACTGTGGAAAACTGTTGATTTAGGCTGTGCTGAGGTTTGCTCTGCAGCTCAATAATTCACAAGTGTCCAAATGAGCTCTGCATTGACAGCATTATTGGTGCCCCTGCTAATCCTACAAAACACACCAAACTATAGAGCAGCATTTTGATTAAATTCCTCAACTTCCCCTGATCCTAGACGCTGTTTTATGCATGACCTTGAATGCACATAACCAGAAATTTTCAATTCACAGAGACCTTCTCTTTGCAAAATATGGTAAGTGCATCAGGAGCGGATGTCTAAGTAACAGCATCCAAAATTTAATCAAAGATTGCCTTGGACAACTGCAGAAAGTCAGGCTCTCCCTCAGCGAGATAACTTGCCAGAATACTCATTGCAGAGGTTGCCAGAGAGGTGACTGAATACACAGGCTGAAATTACTTCCCTGGGCTTTCCTTTGTTCCACAGAGGTGCTGAAGTTTTTAATATTACTGTTTATTATAGATGTCCTTTTAGTCTGCAGCAGCTCAGGTCAGCTGCGGTGGATCCCAGGGTTGGGACCTCCAGTGCTGCTGAGGAGAAAACATCCCCTAAAATTCCGTGAAAAAAAGGGTAGCAAAGATTCCCACAGCCCCAGAGCAGGGAGAAAACTGCACAGACAGAGCCATAGGGAGCAAGGAGTGGGGTTTTTTTCAGAAAACACAGGACCTGGGGGAGATTTATGAGGGGGTCACGGCCACCAGCACAAGCACCAACTTTTCCATATAATATAATGAAGGAAATTTAATTGTTTAACCAACTACAATGAAGTCATGGCAGCCCAGGTGAACACCCTGAGCTCTGCCCCACGGCTGGCCCAGCCAGCACCTCCCCAAGACCACCAGATCCAGTTTTTCCCATCTCTGGGACAATACAGCCTCAAAACACCAAGCTTAGTCTGGAAGGTGTTAGCAAATCCAAGGGAATTTGGATTTCTTTATGAGCTCCTCAACACATAAAATCACTCATGCTCTGCGAGAAGCTGGTCTGCTCATCTGGCACGGAACTCCCGCAGGTCCGGCGTGCAAAAGCCGTTTGGAACAATAAGCTGGAACGCAACAGTTTGTATTGTAAAACCTCAATATTTACATCTGCTGGCCCCAAATCTCTGCTCTGCACCCCTTTTCCCAGGCCCTGTCCCTGGCAGGAGCTGAGCACACAGTGGCACTGGTGTGCAGGGCCAGGCAGCTGCCAAAGCACAGCAGAGCATCGGAGCACGCAAACCTTCCAGCCAGCAGGCACCAGCAGGAGCAGCAATCTGGAGGGACAGGGAGCATGGAACTGTGCTCTTCCACAGCTATTCAGGGATGTTTCACCCACTTCTTTATTAGTATTCCACCCTAAACACACATTGAAGCAACTGGATGCTAAGAAAGGATGGACTTCACAGAACATTTTTTTTTTTTTTTTTTTTTTTTTCAATATTTTTTTCGTCCTCAGCACCAAGGCTGTTTCAAATTAAAGAGAATCCGGCTTCAGGAGTCGGTGCTATTTTAATCATTCCAATGTGTCCAGTACAGGAGATGAACTCAAAAGGTGAATATTAAAAGTAGTTGTGGAATTCAGTCATTTCACGAATGAACACATAATAGCCAAAGGCAAAACCGGAAGGCAACTTCACTTCCAATCAGTGTTTTCATTTTATTGAAACCAGATTGGAATTCCTGGAAAGAAGCCTACATATCACATCTTTAATACTAATTTTCATATACTCCAGTAAAACTGTCAGGGTGAATCAGTTGTTGAAGAAAGCTTCCTGTATAATTTACAGATGTACCTCCCTGTAGCCTGCGATTTCGTCCTGAATCAGAAATGTGGGTTTGATCACGCTCACAGATTTCCTCTCACCTGTGCAGGTTTGCCTCGGCTCTAATTTGATTATTAAAATGGGATGTTTTATGGCAAAGCTGGTGATAAAAGTGAGCCAGCTGCTGTGTACCAGCCAGGCTTTACTTACGTGCTGCTACACATCCCCACACACACCTCGCAGAGGAGCTGCAGTCTGAGTGCAGACACACAACCCCAAATCCACCTCCTCAGCACGAAACAACACTTGGAAACCAAACCACTCTATCTGTTTGATGCAAACACCTCCCTACAAACCACCTCAGGATCAATAAGTGGTGTTTCCAACGGGAGATAACTACAACCCTTGGATTGTGGCTGGGAGAGCCTTTCCTCCTAAGCCCCCCCAGAAACCCAGCACTGTGTTTGAAGCTGGGTGGCCACCAGCCACAGAGGCTGCTCCGTTTTGCACTGATAGCTGCTCTTTTTGTTTCCCCACGAGCTGCCAGGCTGCCAAATCCTCCTGCCAAATCCCTTCCCTGCAAGCTTGAAAAAGAAAGGAGGGTGAGAACACTGGGGAGCCCCTCCCCGTGTGTTGATTCCCTCAAGTGCTGCATTATTCCCACTCCGGGAAGGAGGGATGGGGTCAGCAGTGGGATGTGGGGTTGGTGTAGGGCTGCTCCAGCTTTAGGAAATGTCAGCACTTCCATTAAAGCTCCATTAATCTGGGGTTTGTAACTCATCTCTAAAAATTTGCTCAGGCTGCAGGATCTTGGCAAACAAGGAGTGTGTTTTGGGTTTTTTGTTGTTATCCCCCCTCAGTTGCTAAAAAAAAAAAAAAAATCCATGTTTTGGCTGCTTTTGAAGCATCTTTTGACACGTGTATAAAATGTTTATTAGTTTTAGACGTTTTCAGGCTTGTAAAACTCAAAATTATCTTCATTATTAAAAAATGAAATTTAAGGAAGCTGCAGGGCATCTCCAGAGACTTTGACACAAATCTTGATGAGGCCACATGTATAAATAAGAGTTTCCTTGTCTCAGACCTGTCTCCACCCATGTGCTTCACAAAACCAGGGTTCTGCACTGGCACAGGGAAAATTCCTTGGTAAAAGTGAGGCAGCACCAGGTGAGCTGGTCAAGCCATGGACAGGAGGAGCATCCCAACCTGCTCCACAACTGGGAAAAGAGCCCAGTGATCCCCTCCCCATGTTCCAGCATCACAGCATCCAGCCACAGGTGGTAGAAAAATCTGAGCAGAACATTGGAATCTGCTGTTAAATATTGCAGTGAGTACTTAAACTATCTAATTGTGGGGGAGGGAGGAGAGAAAGTGCAGGAAAATAGTTGAGGAACCAGTGGTTAACCAGCCAAATATCACATACGACATGTTCCTTCAGCCAAAACCTCAATTTGGCTTTTTGGGCTGAAGATATGTTGTGTCTTTGCACTGAGAGTGGGCATCCAACCCCCAGCACTTCAGAACAGCAGGATGCTAAACATCCCTGCTCCAAAATAAACCAGAATATATCCAATCCAACTTCTCCTTGTATTTGAATTTCTGTCAGCACCATCTATTTCCATCCTTGATGATTTTTGGGTTGGTTTTTTTTTTCCAAAGTATAGTAGGATTTTCTTCTTTTCAGCATTAAACAAAGTATTTTAAAAAATGTAGCAGCACAAGTGGGTGAATGCATGAGCCTCTCACCTCCAGAGATGTGGTTCAAGATTTGCTTGGGCTGTCACCTCACGGGCTCAGGGCTCCCTGGCACATCTGGATGCAGCCATTCCACCATGGGGATGAAAGGATGAGTTATCACAGGGCAAGGCTGCAGCACAACACAAGAAATGAGGTTAGGAATTACATAAACTTGGAATTTCTGTGTAAGATTCAGCTCTTTCTCCAGCTAACAGCTAAATCCAGCAACATCCATGTATTTAAAGTATATGGAAGTTGGGTGGGAGGGGTTGTTTGCTTGACACCCTGATGGGATTGGGATTTTAAAAACACATATTGAGGTCTGTTCAGTCAGCAAAGCATGTAAATACACCCTGAGCTTCAAGGCTATGCTTAAAAGATTTTGATATCTGATATGTTTTAAATATTTATTGTTCTTGTTGCATAATTAACTTTGAAAGGTGATGTTTTTTAGGATGCTGAGGTCCAGAGTGGTGCCTACACCTGGAGTTTGAGGTGCTGTGGCACAAACTCTCTGAGCACCACGGGTGTGTCACTGCACTCCAGGCCAATAACAATATTTCATAAATCCCTCTGGAGCTCTTCGCTACAGTGTGGGATGAAAGTCCCAGTAGTTATCCAACACTCCCTATGGAATTGAGAGAAGAGGGAAAAAGGAAGATATTGTTTATTTCTGTTGTGTCAGAAGAAAACCAAGAATTTTTAGCATCCCCAGACAATTATCAGGCTTGTCTCTCATTGCCTGACACTGCCTTTTCCCAAACCCAGACTTACAGATTGATCCCAAGGGATTGCTTCCTCTGGAGTCCTCCAGACATTCTTCTAGAGTTACTCCTTGAAAAGTCCAACCCACACCCTTATTTCCCTACTCATGCTTCTAATTAAAATATCCTCATCTCTAGCCTGCATCAGCCACACACGTCCTTATTCTGAATTCCTGCCATCCCTCTGAACAGCTTTTCCTCAGGATTTTCAGACCTGCATGAGTGGAAAACTGGTCTTCCCAGCACCTCTTTTTTCCAGTGTTGCAGCAACATCAACTTTGAGCACCTCTCAATAAATGGATAGAAATTAAAATTAAAATTATAGCACATGAGCAAAACCCCCATCAAACCCAAACCCTTCAAAAGGCACAGATCTGGAAATTTCCCTTAAGCAAGGAAAAGGGTAAATACTGATTTAACTGTCTGCTAAATGCAACTGGAAGTATTCTGCTTCCCAAATTTCCCAGTGCAATCTGTGAGATTTCTCTGTGTTTGGTCTCTTTTCATCCTTTTCTCTCAGCTCCCACTGCAGATCCCAGCACTTCCCAACAGCCCTGGGTGGGTGGATGGTCCCTCCAACCTCACAGGTCAACTCCTTCATTTTTGGTTTTGCTGAACTATGTCACAGATCAAAAAAAGTCACAACTGCATTTCAAAAGATGAAGATTTTTTTCTCCCTGTCTCCCTTAAAATTTACATAAAGTGATATGAAACTTTTAATTTTTTTTCTGTGTGTGTGATACTGAGTTATCAGTGACCAGCCCACAATTCCTCAGGGAAGGCAGGGACATCTCCAGCAGCAATCCAAAGGTATTGGGGGAGCACAGCCCTAAACACTTTCTGAAGTAACCAGAATAAAAGAAGAAACAAGATTATTTCTCTGTAATAATATGGAAAATACAGAAAACCTCTGAAGTTTAACATAAAACTCTAATCCACAAGCATTCACACCAGTGTTTCCTGCAGCATTTTTAAAAGGAAATAAAAGGAACCCAAGCCTGGGAGAGACCAGAAGGATTATTGAGGAATGAGAGTCCAAGACTCCACATCTAAGCTCATAAAAGGGTTAAAAGGATGGATCTTGGGAAGAATTTTTTTTTTTTTTTTAAGTGCTTGGGCATAAAGCAAAGCTGAGGGATCCTAAAGTACAAACTGAGGACTCTCCTTTCCTGGCAGAGCACCAAACCAGCAGATCTGTAACTTCCAGCATCATCTCATCACTGTGGAAACCTGGATTCCACCAGATGAGGCTTCCTGCTGAAATAGCTGTCATTTTCTTGGAGGCTCTGGAAGCAGAACCACAAGCTTCTTCAGTGTGGACAGGAGGACTGGGGAAGACTGGGAAGGAATAACTCTTGGAAAAAAAAAGAAAAAGCATGAAAAAAGTAAACAGGAATTTCTTAGTTAAAGCCTTGTTCCAAGCCCAGAGTCAGATTTTCTTACCTGAATTTTGGAGAAGCAGCAACTACCATTCCATCTACTTTCCAGGGAGACAAAGAGGACTCTGGTCAAGGAGTGGATGTTGGTGCTGCATTTTTGCCAGGATGCAGCAGAGAATGTCCCTCCCCACCCCAGCTCAGCCTCAGTCTGGATTCAGAGGTGACTCCTCATTCACCAGGGAAGTGTGACTGCAGGACACCAAGTGCCTTCCCCTGGGAATGATCTGAAGGACTTTCCCCAGTAGGAAGAGATCCATTGGGATGAGAGGTTGTGCATGAGCCTGACAGCATCTCCCAGCTGGTCACACTTGCAGGATTCCTTTTTTTTAAGGACTGAGAAGCTTTAGCAGCCAGCAGTGCCCATAAAATCCCTGTTACACAGGACAGGGAGGCGGGAAGGACACGCTGCCACCTTCACTGTGCCCTTCAGTGTAAATTACAAACCTCAAGAGCTGCTTCTTCAAATTCCAACTGGTTTTTTCTCCCTTCATTTTGATTTCCAGTGCCTCAAACAAACAAGCCTGGGGCTGGCAGCGAGTATTGTGCCTTTTGGAGCAAGATGAGGAAAGCCTTTGTCCTGGCTCTGGAGGGCAGCCAGAGCAGAGGCCTCTGCATGGAATGACATGTGCTTAGAGAAGGCAATATTTTGTCATATTTTCCCCCTTTTGGTAAGTGTCCAATATCACATCTCAGGTCACCTGGTGCAGACAATTAAAAAGAAAAGCCCACAAACACTGGGAATAGTTGCAGAAGGCCAGAAAGAAAAAAATAAAGGGGGT
>CM031862.1:1753834-1761334 GCA_018697195.1 Certhia americana
GGTCATAGTAGGGGGTGTAGAACAAAAGTCGAATCAATTTCCCAAAATAAACCTCTCTCTCAAAAATCGTACCCAAAAACAACCACACATGTCAGCTCACTAGTGAATAAACTTCATCCGACCCAACTAATATTTTATGCTCGCCATTCTAGCTTGGCCAAAATAAAGATTACCCTTGAAAAAAAAGGCAAACTTTCATTTAAAATTTCCCTTTTTTTTTTTTCTTCATCTTTATTTTTAAACCCTTAACATAATGACTGAATGCCTAACACGAACTTGATAAATTTTTAAAAGCTTTCGTTGAGAAGGAGAAAAAAAAAAAAAGAGAATTCAAAGCTGAACTTGAGCAGGAGACCACAGGGAAGTGCCTAATCTTTAGTCGGACGCCTGGCACAGCCCCGCTCCGGCCGGTGCCAGCATTGCATTCTGACAGAACAAGTGTTGCATGAGATGTGAAGGATGACTCCGGTCTGCCGAAAAACCCTGGAGCAGGTGTTCCTCATCCTCATTTGCAATGGAGCATGGCCCCTGGCTCAGTGAGCTGGAGCAAATGCGCTGGCAGGCCCCATCATGTACCTGCGTGCTGAGATGCACTAATGATAATGGATGCAGGCCTATTAACCAGCCCATTTGTAATGGCACACGGCGCTGATTGCTCGGGGAGTGAGTCAGCGCCTTTCCAAGGGAGCGGGGCATGCCGGGATCCCGTCATCCTCTGGGCACCCCTTCTGCTCGCCTGGGCCTCCAGCTCTGTTAGTCTTTATTTAATGATACAAATGAATACATGATCTGCTACATGATTGCACACGAGGATAAGGCGCCGCGGGCAGCGCGCGGGGGTCGCGGATCGGCACCGCGTCCGCGTGGGTTTGAGTAGTTCCTTGGGTGGGCTTGAGAGGTTTCCTGGTTGGGCTGGGCTTAATCTGAGAAGCACCAACCCCATGGAAGAGTCAAGGGTCCGACAAGCACGCCTAAGCTTGGGGATTTACAGAAAGCTGCTGCTGATCTTCGAGCGAATTTTTTGGCGCATCTAGGGAAAAACGTTCTGCTCGGCTTCTACCCTTCGTTGCCTGGCTTTCCTTGGGAGGAAAAATCCTCCAAGAGTAACCTTTAAAAACACACACCAGGGCTTAATCGAGGCTTGTGTTGTTCTTAAATAACTCCTCTGATGCGTTTTATACAAAGCCCAAAGCCCGTTCCCTGTTTGTGAAATAATGGGGGAGCTCAGAACAGACGCTCCTGTAAAAAAACACTAGTTAATAAATAGATCACATTACTTGTAGGCACTCATTTCCAGGGCCAGCTTAGTTAAATAGGCCTTGTTGGGCCAGAATATTGCAATCAGCAGAATACACTGTAATTATTATTGTAAACTCAAGGCCCGGATTTGCTGTGTTCTTGGCAAACCCCAATAAGCTGCTTACGCTGCCGGTGCTGCAGCAGCTCTTTGGATTCCTCTGTAAAACGTGCAAAAGGGCTCTTTTGTTACATTTCTTTTTTGCAAAATAGGTGGTTTGGTTGCCAATCTGGCCTAGCAGGCAAATTTCTCCAATTATTTTCCTTAATAAAATGCCCAGCAGACAACACATGGAAATTTATGAGGAAGATCAGCTCTTACCTGAAGTTGTAACAACCACTTTGTATAAGTGCAGTTCCCTGTGCAATGCTTCACAACTGAAGCTGTGTAAGCAGAAAAAAAAAGACAATTTGTGCACATAAATTCCTGCATCAAAATTATCTGGCACATCCTGGCGGCTTTACACCACTCCAATAAGGCAAACAACTAGAAATAAAGCTTAGAAGTTGATTTAATTAATTATTTGAGTATCTTTATATCTCAAAGCAATTATACCCCATCAGCCAGATTGGATCCAACATTCTTAATTTTTTCTGCTTTTCCCTTGGCAGTCAAAGATTTGAGTTTGAATGACCATTCAGCCAAAAAAAAAGAAAACCAAAACAAAACATAAAAGTAACCAAAACCCCACTTAATATAAAAGAGGTATATGCACATCACATGTTCACAGTGGTCAGGCAAAGGCCACAAATAAATTTCCACATGGATATAAGCAAGAAAAAAATCATATTATGTGAAATTGGGTCTGCTGACCCAGGAAACATCCTGTCTATAGAGTTCATAAAGAATGTGAGAAGAATGAGGGACTTGGCTACTAAATGAAACATCCCAATATTCCCAATTATCCGCATAATATTTTGCTGTTCTGATTTTGCCTTTGCTCAGCTTGCTGCTTTAAAAACCAAATTTGGCAACCCAATCCCCCACCCCCAAGTCCTCACAACCCCCTTTGCTGGCAGCCATCAAAGGGGCTGGAATTTCTCTATATGTATTGTACAGTATATTTCAAAGGAATTTTTCTGCCATGCACAGTATATCAATACTCAATGTGGGAGTAATTTAACTTCTTAATTTATTGCAGCAGTAACAGCATTTTCAAACTGGTCATAAAATATTCTTGTACTCTTCTAATCTGGGTTTTCAATGTTCTATAATGGGAATTCTATGAATAATATTGGGAAGTGAGAGATATTTTATACGGTATCTCTAAGGGAACAGCGTTATTGCATAAAAGTTAGGTGACATGGGAGAGACTGATAGAGGTGGTGTTTAAAAAAAATTTACCCTTCAGGATTTGTCACATGAATAATAATGATTTAGTGACATTTTTCCTTCCTAAAAATCAAATCTGCTCCAAGATAGGGTTACAAAAATATGTTCTAATTATGGATGGCTCTGAAGCATAGAGAGCAAACACAGCAAGTATCAGCTATCTAATGGCCATTGCAAACGAGCCAAATTCCCTCTCCTGTCCAGTTTTGAATATATGCTGATTATTTTGGGTATCTTGCTATTATTAAGGCCCCAGTGAGATCAAGGTCCTGCTGTAGGACATGCCTCAAAAACAACAGGCACCTGCTGGAAGGATCTGCACTCACCACCCTCTGCAGAGAGGAGGGAGAAGAGTTGAGAGAGGAGAGTGGAGAGGGGAGAGGGGTGAGGAGAGAGAGTGGAGAAAGGAGAGAAGAGAGGGGAAAAAGGAGACAGGAGAGAAAGGATCACTCTCCTCCTCTCCAAGGCAGAGCTGGAGCTGGATTTCCCCAGACCCTAAAGGAGGGTCTGTAATGATCCAGGTACAAAATCTCTCAAATCTCAACCCATTCTGCCTTTTAGGAAGCAAGATGAAGATGTTTTCTAGCCACAGGATGGAATATTAGAGGTGTCTTTCCAGGGAGGGCTGTGTGGATGCTCAGAGGTCCTGGCACCGCGGTGCTGCAGCACTTCCAGCAGTGCTTGGCTTCCCTGGAGGTTGTTTTTAGAATTTCCTTCCAAGGATTTTTGTCCTCTGATACTCCCTAGAGATCAACAACAGCCTGTCTCACACCTTTTTGATTGGCACACAATTTTGTTTTGGCTGCAAAGAGAACTTTGTCCTTGCCCTAAATCAATGTTCAGCCTCGAGCTTTCCCACTTTGCAGAGGCAGGGTGGGCAGTGCTCCAGAGGCCTGGGGGCTGGTATTGCCTCCTCCCCCCATCCATACCCACTGCCAGGAGCTCCATCCTCGGGGCAGCACCGTGGGCTCCCCCACCCTGCACACCTAGACCCCAGTTTTTCCACGAAAGCTTCGTTTCCTTGCGTTCCTGGAGCAGCAGGTTTCCCGTTATTGTGCTTTCTGTTCTTCAGCACTCCTGGTGAAATTTATTGTTGTAAAGCGCCCTGAGCACACTGGCAGGGAAAGACAATTACCCAGCATTTCCAGTCTCAGAGAAGTGTAATTGTGATATATCTGTGTGCTACCTTCCAACACAGTCCTGTGGGCTGGGTCTCATCTTTCCAATTCCACACGGTTGTCTTGATTCCCCCTGTCCTCTTATCCCTGCTGGTGGGGGCTCTGTCCAGGCTCCTGCTCTTCAAAATAACCTTTCCATACTCAGGCACGAGTCAGGGACTTGGGAATGAGGCACAAAATGCAGTGAAGGAACCACTATCATCAGCATTTCTACTCATTGTAATATTATTCAATTCACATCATTTAAATAAGAGCTTTTCCTGAACCTTGTCTTTGGTGTAAAATTAGAGGATTCTGGATCCTTTTTGGTGGAAATGCTTTGCTGGGAAACATCCACTCATTGAACCCAAAGCATGAAAAACTCAACAACACATCAAACCAGACCCTGCCCAGTTCTCTTGTGCCGTGATTTTTGGATAGAGACCCAAACTGAGCCAAACCCAACTAGGTCAGGCTGTCAGGGCAGAGTCACCATCCCAGGGCACATCACTCTCAAAGCCACCTGAGGGAACCATGTGTTTGGAACCATCCAGTTGGAGCAGACTGTCCTGCTCAGCAGCTTTCATGGTCTGTACCACAATCTCTAAAATCAGGGATGAACCAGCAGCTTCTTCCCAGCTTATCCTGATGGTGGAGGAAGGAATTTTGGGGATCTTAGTGAGGCATAGAGCTCAGGGAATGAGCATTTCCGGGGCAGACAATGTGGCTTTCTAAGGCCTCAGAATATCAGTGCCTGAAATGCTGTCCCAAAATACAGCATTTCACCCCTTTTTTCCCCCCATTTGGGCATTTGTTGGGAACTGAAGCACACAGGGACAAAGGATAGTGATGGAGATGGCAGTGTTGGGGTAACAGTTGGACTCAGTGATCTTAGAGGGCTTCTACAACCTCAGCAAGTCTATGGTTCCAGGATTAACCACAATTGCACAAGGATCCTGTGGGATTGGCCATCCTGGACTGCTCCAAAGATCTTCCTCAGCTCCAAGAGACCACACCCAGGGAGGGCTGGAAGAGTTGGAGAAGGGAGCAAGTTTCCTACAGCTGTGCTCTCAGTTCCTGGTGATTTGAGTAACTCAGAACTGATAACTTTTGGCCCAGCTGTTAGTCCCAATATTTTCTTGTGCCCTGTCCCCATCCAGGATCCACCTTTGACCCTCCCTATAGCCTCCTTCTACACTTGCAGGTGTAAATATCTTATATATTCTTTTCAAATCATTTTCCCTGATATTTCTTCATATAATTCATCTCTTTTTTTTCCCCTTTGACACTGCTATTGAGCTCTGACTGCACACTAGTGCCTGTATACAGATGCCCAAGACCAGGCTTGACTATCCCTAAGCTGATCTCTCCATTCCCTATAATCATTAATTATTTTACACAAGAAATGCCAAGCAGCTGGAAGCTTGGAAAGAATCAGCTATGAGCTGACTTGAGAAGGATATGGAATGGATGCAAAGGGCAGGTGGCAGAAATCCCACATATTTTCACCATCACAGAGCTTCACATCAATCCAGTATTTTTTTTGCAAGACCCAAAGCACGCCTGCTGCTTGGTCTGAGACATGAAGGATCTCGTGTCTGCTTTTATGTGTGTTAGCCCTGCTGAATTCTCCTAACTGTGAGCACAGCTGGGCTTTAGTTCCCTCTAAAGCTGACCAAAGGCAGCAGGATTTCCAGCATCACATCCATGGCTTTGCTCATGTGCACACCCCAACTTGCACACGCACACATATGGAAATTCCTCAAAAAAAAAAAAAACCCCACAAAAAAAACAACCAAAAAAAAAATCCACAAGTTTCCAGGTAAAAAGAAGCCTCTGAGGTTACCAACAGTGCAGGTTAATTGACATTTTTTCAGTGTCACTGCTTGTGCCTTCTGGTATAGATAAGGCTGAGAGGAATAATAATTTCCCTGCTTGGCTACCCATTTTCAGAGCTGATGGTCAGTGGCAAAACATCTGGAGCTCAGTGAGAGCTCCCTTGAAAAATTAAGAAAACTCCGGAATTCTAAGAGTTTCAGCGATATGTTTCAAACAATATTTCAAGCTCAAATAAATTACTTTTCGAACAATACAAAACAAAAACACTTTTGCAAGACAAAAACATTTTCCTGGACTATGTCCAAGCTTTGCATTTGCCAAAATTTGAAGTTATGCCCGAGGGACAGCAGAGTACCTTTGGCACATCTGCTGAAACGAGGAGAACTGTTTCTCTGGCTATGGTGAAGGAGGAGGAATACAGCAACTTAAGCCTGGTTTTTGGGGTCAGGAAGCACAGAAGAAGTGATGAAAAACAGCCCAAAGCAAGAGGAGAGCGATTTAGTTTCTCTTCCATGAGGCCGCCTCAGCAGCTCAAGGGAGTTGGGGGGAAGGAAAAGAGAGGAAAACTGGAGAAAAAAAAAATAAAAAATAAATAAAGAATGAACAAAAACTGAGAGTGGCTTGGCTGGTGTGTTTAGGGTTTGTTTTTTTCCTCCCTTTCCCATCTGCAGTGGCTTTTGTAGAGATATCAAAATCAAGAAGAGAGAAATCGGATCAAAAAGCCTGAGCGGCTTCGCTGGTAGCAGAAAATACCATTGGCACCTCTCCTTAGGTAGACCAAGGACCACACGATTCCTCGCTATTGTTAAGGCAGGATTTTCCTTGAAGTCCAGCTAATCCATTAAGGGAGCAGCCTAGCAAGGGCAATGGGCCAAGACCCAGAGCTCTGAGAGCTCTGCAACAGCTCTGGAAAGCAAGTGGAGCAAACGCCACGGCGCTGCTGCGAGGGCTGGTGTCTTATCCCACCGCAAAGACAAAGGATTAACGCGCTTATCTGGGAGCAGCAAGTGAGCCCCACGCCGGCGCCGCCGCACAGCCACTTATAGACACCGCTTAGCAGGCAGCAAGGAGGGGAGAAAAAATAGAAATCAATCAGCAGAAACCCTGGGGAGCTTGGGAGAAGGGGGATTTCGAGGCTCTCCGGCCCGGCGTGGTGAGGGTGGTGAGGGGAGTTGGGTAAGCGAGCGCCAGCGGGGCCCCTGGTTCATGAACCTGTCGCTCTAAAAGCCTGTTTGTGCTTAGCCAGTCTGCTGGAAGCACATCTGCTAATATCCACTAAAGAGAAAAATGGTGTAGGGAATATGTGGATGTCTTCTCCGCGCTTGCTGGGGAAGCCGAGGACCAAGGGCATGATACTGGGCTTGGGGGAGGAAAGAAGGTGAGCAAGTCCTAAAAGTACTGGGAGAAGCTGACAGGAAATCACAAGTGTTTTCTGTTCTCAGCACGGGTAGGGAGAGAGGGGAAAAAACACCACCAGTCATGCTGAGCATCATTATTTGTGCCCCTTTTGAGCCTTCCAAGGGGTGCCACAAGCCTGGGCCTCAGTGGCAGGGTGGGAAACACTCAGGCACTTTCATGCCTCACCTCGTAGCCCTGACACCAGCACCTGGCACTGGACAAGATGCGTTTTGACAGCCTGACAAAAGCCTTTTTCAGGGAGGATGTGATGGAAAGAACACGGAAGGCAGAGCATTTGCACCCATTTTCCAGATGCTCAGAGCCAGCAGAAAAAGCCAAGCAAGGGCAGCTCCTGCAGACACCCAGGTGAAGCTGCAAGGACAAAACGCATCCTGTACTGCTCCAGAAACACCCAGGGCAGCTGCTGCCACAGATCCTGGATAAAATGTTTTTGACAAGTGAATAAATTTATGTTAC